>JAARMF010002598.1:9602-26131 GCA_022844705.1 Toxascaris leonina
GACGTAGGTTTCGGTTATTCGGAGTTTCCTTCTCCTAGCCTTTCTTCTTCCACGAAGTACCTGCAAGGCAGCAGGGGCAGCGATCTTTTTCGGCGGATCGTACTCGCCGTGATGCGAAACCGTCATTGGGTAATGTGACCATTTTTTTAGTGGTGGCGCGCCACCGCCAACACCAGTCACACCCTGATGAATTTCGCCGTCGGTTGGTTCACGCCTGCTTATTCAGCATATTCGCAGGCGACCGTCATATCTGACGGTCCTTCGCGACTCTTCCACCGCATCGAGCTGAGCGGCAGGAAACCGACCGCTCAGTAGCCGCCAAACGACACCGACCACAAAATAAGTTATACGGATAAATGTGCCGAAAGAATGCAGCATCGACTTGTCATTGCTAACATATACGATGGACTCAAACGCTTGCATTAATGGTCGCCATTGCATCCCAAATTTCCCCGTACACGTGCATAATGGTAGGAAAATCCAAAAAAAGAGTTCATAAAAAACCTTTGTATTCTCGTTCGATGACAGAATCAAGAAAACGGGAGTCAAATCCTTCTGAGAATCGATCAAAGTGAAATAACATCTTTGGATTGGTTTCCACCGAAAACAAGTGAAACTGAGTTGGCGTCAAATGATAGCCTTCAACATTTCAAATGAATTTCTGCAAATGACTTTTAATTAGCACATTTTATCAATCTTGTGCCATGTTCTTTTGGCTAATTCGTTACCCTTTGTATCATAGCCGAGTGCCAACACATCCGTGCTACCCTTTGCCGACGAAAGAAGGAGATTAGGTCAGCTGTCGCCTAATTAACAGTGCCCATTTATTATAGCATCTAGGCGACACGCTTATTACTGCAGCTACTGGATATTACTGCTCACTCGCAAGAATTACATATGAAATCAAATCATTCATCGACTCGCACTTTGAATGTCATAGTAATGCTTTTCTTCATATCTATCAAATCCTTTCAAGTGTGACTGCAAATGGCAGGATTTGTGACCGGAAACTGTGAGTTTTACTGTGAACACTTCATGCATTTGTGCAGTTCGCCAGATCACGATAAAGTGAACCATGCGGCGACGTCACTAGATCCTTTCGAACATAAGTTATCGCACAATGCGCAGCAATACGTCCTAAGGCTTTAGAAACTGATTGAATGAATTTGCTTGAATCACTGACAAAGACTGATTGGAAAGTCTATTCCTTGACTCTCTGCAATTTTCCTCCGAGCAAGAGGCCATCGACGTCCGCGCCATTGTTGTTCCTATAATCTTCGTACTTATAAGTTCATTTGGGCAACTGGAGCGTACATAAAGTGTTTAGCGATGCGACACTGCGCTCTGTGTACTTCACGAATTGCTTGTGTAATTCGGAAAGGCTAAAACCCATTAATTTTCTTGCATTCGCGTCATCACTTCACTCCGATCACGGGCTGCTATAAAATCCTATGAATGCTCTTATTGCTCTATGGAAATCTCAATGATAATCTTTTTCAGTGATAGCGCTCTCGAACCATGGGAACGTTCTTTTTGAGTACGCTCGTAGTCTTTTACATGGATCGACACATGAAGCTCTCTTTTCAGATGCTAGCTCTATTTTCATGGCGCAATGCCACTCTATGTTCAATTTGGCACCGGTGGCACAGCATCAGATGCAGACCTTCTCAGTGTGAATTAAATGGATGTGCCTTTCCTCATAGTCACATGTTCACCACATCACTGTTTTCCGCAAGCACCATTATTTTGCGAGCTCGATCAAAATACCAATCAACAGCATCGTAGTTAGTTCCTTTGGCTGCCACCTGGGGGGACGTTCCTCTTGTCCTATTGCGCCAGACTTTCTAAACGATTCTTCTTCTTTACACACTTCCTCTGCCACAGTTTTCCTCGTCGTCCTCATCATATTCAGAATTTTTTTCATGCATTAACAGATATCTCTTAGTAAAACCAGTAGCCCTTTTTGTGAGTCAGCCAAGGAAGCCAAGAGGCCAGAGAAATGAACCTTTGTCATTTAATACTTGAGCGCGCGCAGGAGAAACCACTAATTTCATCCACTAGGTCGTTTGCCCTCGAATTATGCCCCATGCATTCTGCTGGCAAGGCCTCAGCTGGTCAGACTAATGCCGCCGTTCATAAATCTACTTCTTCCACTCCTTCTCAGGACGACAGTATTCCGCCTTGGTTAAATATGGCTGGATGTAGGTATGTTATACGGCGCATAATGTACTTGAATGTTCCCACCTTTTCACTGTAATCGTGACAACCTTCAGCAGGGAGAGTGTGACCAAGGTACCTAAGGTATTCCACAGACAGTTCACTCGCGATCGTTGCAAGAGGCCGGCGTAGCATTTCTGACATTAGTGTCACGGTCAACAAACTTGCAAGGCAGCAGCGTTCCCCGCACAGTGGAAAGAAACAGGTAGCAGAGAACAATATTTCCTAGCTTCACGATAACATCCTGTAGCGAGAGCTGTTCTGCTTTTCGTACTCTGGACCCTATCAACCGCATTCAGCAGAACCGCAATCTGTTCCCTTTGCGCTAAAAATTGTGTTAACCGTTAGTTATCTCCTGTATTTGGCCGTCACTCCATTTGAAGTTTTTCCGTTGCAACTACAGTGTGGGCTCAACTATAAATTGAGTAAATCTTGTTATGTCGGGCTCGCCAGTTCCTCGCAACTCTGCGGTAGCGCCTGTCTCTTCCTTCTCTTCGTAAGTGGAAGTTTCGACTTCTTCAATATAATTCTTCTTAATCATGTGCGCACTTTTTCCTTTGCTGCCAGTTCTACATTTTAATGTCAGAGTTTTGTCGCATCTGTGGTGATCCCTCTATAATTCCGGCATCCACCTCTTTAGATCATCCACCATCCTCTCGAACGCCGTGATCTTTTTTCTTCATTCCATCCATCTCTACAAGGGATAGTTCCTCCCCAATTAGGAGCACTGCATTATTTAGTTACCATGCGTATGGATGCAACACCAGTAAGTTCCAAACTTTTGCCATCTATTGTCTCACTGAGTAAGCTTTGGAAGCATAAGTTTTGTTCTGGCCTTCATCGAGACTATCACGTAATACGAACGAGCTTCATAACCCATTCCACCACAAAAACACAGTGATGCGCACAATCCCAGACTCCCCCTTCCGTTTCTAGTCGAACGCGTTTCTCCCAAAATGGCATCGCTCCGTTGTGTTGAAATTATAGGTGAAATTATAGGTAGAAACGAGCAGCCGATCACACAGACTGAAGGAACAACAATAATGGAAAACGCGATTTCAATCGTACACACAGCCAGCAATTGGTTAACCTTGCCTGTCGGATTGATCGCTAATTCAGTTCTCATATGGTTTTGCCTGGAGGCGAAGGAATATGAAATCAGGCGTAACCGCTGGATTATAATATCGACGGCGATCATCGAACTGTTTGAATGCATTGATCTCGTCGTTCTGCAGTTGGTAAGTAGTTTGATGTTGTTCTGAAAGGAGGTAATGAGGGCTGGGATAGCGAGAATTGGCAAAGCTGATCTCTTTCAAATCACCAGAATCACAGTTTTCTTATGTGCATGACAAGCCCATTTCGTCCAAAAGCTTCATACAGGTACCTTGTTAAAAATACCTGTATTTTATAATAATTTGAAGTTTCATGACAAAAGTTTGTCCGAAGGAATGAAATGTCATACTAAGTCGGTTTATATCTCGTTCTCAACCCAATTAGAGCATCAGGTCAGATGATGGTTGTCCAAAACGGCTCGATCAAAGCTGTACTTCGAAGGGCTAAATGTCGCAGGTATCATTCGATTCGATATCGATGATTTTATGATCATTACTTGCGTGAACTCAGCTGCCACAGTTTCACATGAGGAAATTTTCATTGCCCATATGAAGCTGGTGGAGCATTTCAATTCTGAGACAAAATCTATTCGGGATCAATTTCTTCCTGGTCCATGCGCAATTTCCAGGTCTTTTATAGCCTTAGATTCTGCAACCGCAAATGCTTTCATGATGGTCTATGAGATCACTCTATAAATTTATAGCCACATGAAGGTGCATTTCAGGGGTTGCACGAGAATAATAACGTTGCATTCATTTTAATTATGGGCGTGATTTCACACGCGCCAACATTTCTGGCTATCACTTTATATGGGATCTTCATTTTTATTTTCCTAATACGTTTACCTGTATTGTCGTTGGGATTTCTCTACAGATATGCGACTATATGCAGGCACGTTCAATACCTCATGTTCGATATGTTGTCGTCGATGTTGAAAGATAAGATAAACATTATCAGATCCTCGGAAGAGGAAAGAATATTTTTTGCGTTAAGTGCAGTGCAATTTGTAGAACGACGCATTCACTGTGGAAATCCTTGTCGCAATCAAAAATGATTTGGTGAAAAAGTGCAAATTATCTGCATATCAATTGTTTCAGAGATTCGAATTGCTAAGCGAAAAGGGGCTAAAGATTGAAGTGAACAAGACATTTATTTCTGGGACGGAAAGAGGGTGCGTATTGCTATCACGTGAAGTGAACACAGCACTTCTCAACAGACCACGAGAACACTATCGTTTTATTGTTCGTTTCCTTTCGGCAGAATGATTCCTCCTCAAAGCAATGATCTCACGAACAATCATCGCATCGTTCGTGAGAGTTATTCTCAATGCCTTCTCGTAATATATGCAGCATTTACATTACTCTCCACTCATCGCATCCTTGGCTTACTTGTTCTCTCTTCCATTTCCCAGTGAGAAGTTTTGCGATATTCTACAAAGTGAGGAGTAACTGAATTCATCCCGCTACCTGTTTCATCACTCGACACACACCCCAGTGCAATAATGCTTGATCAGATGTAAAACTTAACGTAGCAGGGACGTCACAGCAGGGACGTAAAGGAATAAAACATATCAGCCGAGATCTCTCACACGAGAAGCTGTGTTTTGTTCCATAATGCCAGGATAACACCATGGCATAAGACGTTTGCACCCTTTTAATATGATAATGTCGTGACATGTTAATATTTCCGTGCATTACGTTCAGTATCGGAAGCAACTAAGGTAATCGTAGTTGAATTCGGTTGATATGACTATGACTTTCCAAACCGAACTTCAATTTGAGTGAACGGGCTATCGCATTCTTCGGAATTGGCATGTGTGCATCTGATTGGCGAATACCCGGTCGGGTAGGAGGCATCGACGCATTTCTGGATGTCATCGGGAAGGTGCATTATGCACATTGTTAAATCGCTGAGGTTTTCATGCGCAAGGTCTGAGGCCATTGAATTGGGCGCCTATACCTCCTCCTCTGCATGGAAGTAAAAATTGCGACATCGCGTGCTTGCACTTGTATTCAACAGACTTTAATTTACTGTCACGCTTTCTCATGATCTCGGTAAGATCGTAACGATGAGCAGGGGAGCGCGGAGGTTTAGCGCAACGTTCCGGCCTGTTATCGCGAATTTCGTTTCCACACTCTGGCCTGAAAGAGGTGCATCGACCACAGCGTTGTTTTTGAGCTGGCACTTCTACCTTTGAAATCTGTAGCCATCGCTATGTGCTCCATCAAGGAGGAACCATTTCAGAAACTGTTCCATTGACTTTGACCGCTTAAACGAACAAAGTGTTCAATTATTATCTCAATGAAAGAATTGATCCACTGTTCCAAATCATTTCCTATCATTAGTTCAGTTCATCTCGTTGTAGTGAAACCAGGATGCAATGAGTTGAATTTAGCGAAATAGGATAAAGCTCTGTTGAAACATTTATACCCGCAAAACGTCGAAGGACGACTACGAATGCACTGGCGAATAGATGTGCGTTCAGCTGTGCCCTTCTGCGTTCTTATTAGGATTAGAAAAGACTCATTGGGTATTCTGATGAAATACACCGACAACGCGAGTTTCTAGTGTGAAGTGCAGCAGGAGCGCCGAATGAAGAGGAAGCTCATAGGCGCTGAGAGCAAGATAACTTCAACATTATTCAAACATTACCGGAGATGTAAACTTGCGAATGACCGATGAAAATGAAAGACGGTTTCCAGGAAAAATTGGCTGCTGATCATCTTCGGAGAACGTTATTTAGCTATCATAGCTGCGATAATCGTATTGACGGTCGCCCTTCAGGATGCTGTATTTCTCACTTCCGTGAATTTCCAAAAATGGGAAATCGATTCGAGACTTTCACTCGCAAATGGCGTCATCAAGATCACTTTAGACCTGAACGTAAGCACCAACTGCATGTCAGTTTGATGTTTGCACAAATGTCCATTCACATATGTATGAACGAATTAAGTGGAGGCCCAACAAACAATGACGTTCCAAACGTCGGCGAATTTTGAACCGGTTTCCTGTTCAATCGGCAATCGGACCTTTGCCTGCGGAACCGAGGCTCCTAAGTTCAGTTTCTGCGCTGTGCATCTCATTTGTCGGCTATTGACATTCAATATTTTCAGGTCAGTTTTGTGCGGGTACCGACGAAGTGCTAGGCCTTAGTGCCGTTTTCAGCATAGCATTGCACGTGTATTCCAAGGTTTGGAAAAAGTAATGCGGCAATCATCTAGTGAGCTGAGACACTGCGATTTGGTCACCTTTGGGTCCAAAAATTCTCACCTACGTCAAGTGAGTCTGCAGATGGAACAAGCGCACTATTTTAGATGTTTGTTCGGTTCAAAACAAATATAGATAGACAAAATACTTGACTGTTGGCGAAACAGTGTAGAACGATCGGATGTGCACAACCCTGGTTCTTTTCCGTCCTACATGGGATTTGAGGCAGGATTCTGCCCAACTGATACATCCCTATGTTCGCTGTCCATGAGCATCATTGCACATGCTGAGGTTCCTTGGTCACGTGCATTTTCCGGCTTAAGTAACACCCAAAGTTCTTCCAGTCGTATTGGAAGCTTGCGGCAAGTTGCATTTCATTCAGTGCATATTTCTGTCTTAATTACGGTATCGTTTTGTATACAAGTCGCGAACTGTGTCGGTGGATGGCAAATAACGCAGTCTCGCAGCAGACGAAGGTTCTACAGCAACATCTTACCGTCATGATGATCGTACAGGTAATCCTATTCAACGACGAACATTTTTCATTCAACTCTTGGCACTCAAAGACACGTGTTTTGACTATTACTGAAGCTGGTTTAGTGACCGCTCTGAACTACTAAGGCTCGAGCTGATGCTTTTCCCCTTGTAAATAGTAAGCTTATTCTCTCCTCTAACAGCTATCAATTCACAAGTGCTAGACAGAACATTCGAAAATGAAACGCCTCATCTCTTCGGCACAGCTCGACTTCCTGCTTGAAATAAATTTGTTGCAATGAAACAAGGGGAAAGCAACTATGACTACGTCTGGCGGATCATCATAATGCCTTCAAAAATGTGGAAAACGAGTCTTGCGACACCAGCGATGTTTTTTCCAATCAGTCGTCGCAAGAAATCTGGAGTTCCTGCAGTACACGTTAATTCAGCGTAGGGCACAAGTATGAGCTGACGCCTATATCACCTTTCCCAACTTTATAACCGGAAAGAAGCTTTGATGATTTCGCAAACGACCATATTACAACCTCCTCTCAGAAGGAGCCCATTCGCAATGAAGCATCATTTTCTCAGTGTTCTGATGTGAGAGCGCTTTGAACAGCTTCTTGTTCTCGAAAGTATAACACAGCACAGTTGAAGCTCATTCCTTGTGCAACACTGCAATTGAATTTTCGCAGAATCTAGGGCTTTTCATCTACTACACCAGCCGAGTTTAAAGCACTCGTCTGCCTTCGGCGTCGAAGCCCCTCTTTTCATTACAATTTAATTCCGGCGAACATTTGTGAGAGGTGAAGTTCTGTTCTGCGATAAATAGGATGGAATTGCGCAACTGATCCACAACAATCTCTTTCATTAAAGTTATTTTTGCCCTATGTTGGATACGGGCAAATTTGGATGTTACATAATTCAAGTCATACTTCATCCTCGCTTTTTGGATAGAACTACTTATGAGTAGTTATCCCAAGTAGATGAAGGCTATTCGTTCTTCTTAGATAGTGGAAAGCGAAGCAGGAATGGGAACTGGGGCTTTTATTCTGTTCAAGAAAATTAAAACTCCGCTATGACAATATTTGGTACTTATGACCTCATGTGTTCCTGGGTGTTACCACCTACCCAGCTGCCTGTGGTTGCGACCACAGGCAGCTGGGTGGGTGGTAATACACAGGAACACATAGCATTTAAACACTTGGTGTGCAACTCGCAACTGCTCAGTTCGTTTTCTATAGTCGCTCAGGCCGAAAAACGGTTAGATTGACCAGAAAGTTGTGTGCCATGTGTTATCAGCTGGAGTATGAATTCACCGATATCGATTACTCGTTTGCTCGACCTGTATAAAATGGGCTCGTATAGATGGCCGAACTTGAGAAGCACTTATCATGCTAACCACTTTGACCACATTTTTTGCGCTTGTTACACTTCTTCTATTATAGCACTCAGTTCCTACACTGCGATCATACTATTNNNGACCAGCATGATATCATAGCTGGAAACCTTTTTCGTCAACAAAAGTTTCCAGTCTCAAATAGTTACATGCAAGCAATTCTAAGAACCTTTCTGCAAGTGGAATTCATTCTGCAGTCTCCTTCACAAACAATCCTTCTAAGAAATTCATCGCAATCATATGACTAAGGCAACAGTGCCACTCACTCACCTTTACGCCTGTTTTCGTTTTCTGTGCCATATTTTTGCACATTTATCAACTGACAATTATGGGTCACTGGCATTTGCTGTCGTCAGCTGGCAACCGTGCATTCATCCGCTCACCTCAATTTGGTTCATAAGACCATTTCGCAAGCAAATCATCAATTGCGTCATGGTGGCATAATCGACATGTTAGCCAATAACTTACGTAAGAGTAAATACTATTAGCGTTGGTTATGGATGTTCTTCATGTGTACCTTCTTAAAGTACGAAACTCGTTTGTTATTCTGAACCTTCGCTTTCTCTCTCAGAAGAACGAGAAAAAGCTCGTCACATTCTTGCTCCAGTGAATCAGCAGCCTACGCAGAGAACATTTTTGTCGGCCTTGCCCAGAATAATGAGAATACAGTGTTAAGCGAATCTTCCACTCTTACGACAAACATTAAAATCAGTGTACCCAAGTGAGGAAACTGCTATCCGTCCGTAGGACTTTTTTTTGAAGCATGTGTTTTTTCTCAGCTTTTTTTCACTCGGACACTGCACCAAACTCTGCTGAACTGCATATTCGCATATCTGCACACAGCATTATCTCCCGACATTGGGCTGTCTATGACGAATGATTTTCTGATGAACAAATTTCGACTTCAGGAGCTCTCTTATAGACAATTTTGAATAGCTTCTTCCGCAACATCAACGAACCCTCCGACATTTCTATCCGAAAGTATATTCCTGAACATGACTTCTCTTATTTCTCAGGCAATACTGCCAATTATATTCAACTTCACACCATGTGTCGCATTCTTAGCGGCTTTCTTCGGCAACGTACGAATTGGCACATACGCTACGCTGGCATTTGCTGTCATGAACTGGCATCCCTGCATTCATCCACTCGTCTTTCTCTGGTTTACACGACCGTTTCGGAAGCGACTTATCAATCGTATTGAAGGCAGCCAACGGGAAGTGCACCGAGTAGTGGCAGCAAGAGCGAAAATTCGATGTAAGGCATTACTACCCGCTTCTGAAAATTCCTTCCTCTGCGGAAATTCTGAGTGATCTCTGTATGTACCACGAAAAAGCCGCAAATTGCTTAGCAGAACTAAGCTTGAGCTGTTTCCTGCTGAGGTTCATCAAAGAACGCAAGTTTTTCTTCTCTTTTCTGAAGTTTGGCTCTTCTCTGTGGAAGAAACATGAACAAACACACGCGTCTAAAAAATCCTTCATATGCTTGCTGGTTGAAGTGAAAAGCAACATATTTTGCGTTGAAAAAATTGGAACGCGGAAGTTTCCTCCTTGCAACGGGAGCAAATTTGCGGTTTTTGAAGTGATCTGCCCGAGGTGATATGTTGAGCTGCGATGAGTGCCACAACCCTGAGGTGTTCGAAATTTTTCCTATCACTGAAGCCATTTTACTCCAATCCATTGAATTTGTAAAATATTCTGACAGCTTGCTAATGTGTTAATTCTTCCCTCTATACTGTCCTTGAGCATACATTTTGCAGACTTTCTTCAACTGTCGCATCATCACACTTCCCTCCAGTAATTACTCGTTTAGGAAATGCTTTACTAAACTCGGCAGCCATTTTGAAGATATTTCCTCTTTTGACGAGGATCTTGTACTTCAATTTGTTAGAATGATTCTCTTCCAGCGTGTATTGTTATACCGTTACCTCTTTTCATGCTATTGAGTCTTCTTTTATCGCTAAATGAACGATTATATTCTCTGTAGTTTCGCCTAATTCTTCGGAATATCTATTTTCCAATGTTTCTCTGCTCCACTCGTTAACTGTATTGTTATTCAAAAGACATGTGTGTTTCTTGTGGGACGTTTGTTTTTTCGTACCACAATGGTAGCGGTATTGTAAGCATTAATGTCGCACTTTTATTGTGGTGTTTAAGAAATATTGGCATAAAATGCTTGCTCCCACAACCTGTTATGGTGGATGCAGAGATTAGCTCGATGCTGCTCCTTACACATTCTATGGCCAAAGTACTTATGAGCTTAATTTGTGGTAGTGTGGTATCACTAGTACTTCATACAAACGTTCCCAGCTAAAATCATATCATCTTCTCAAATTTCGATTCTTAGCCCAGATGTTTTATTTTCTTGCACAGATTTCCATTTATAAGAGATGCTTGTGAAAAAAAGACCTTTCACGCATGGCTGAAGTGACGCACTAATAAATTCGAGATACAGAAATCAAAGCAGTTTTTTCTATTGCTCTAATGAACTTAGCGGATACCATCATTGTTGTTGCTTCTTTCGCTTTAATGGATGTTAAATTGCGTCATTGTAGCCAAGCGGTTATTATATCTCGGCTGACTGAAGTAAGCGCAATTGTGCAGCGCAGTTGATAGAGGGACCAAAAGCCTGAGGCCGAAAACACTGAGGGGCAACGGAAACCAAAGAAATACATTGCAAAGAAATCACAACAATGGATGAAGGTAAAACATCTCCAACGCACAAAATTTGAAGTCTGCTCCCAATCAGTATAGCAACAGCATCCACGCTTTCAACTCTTAAACTATAGCTGAGTCTTTTCGACGTACACCAAATTCTGCTTCCTGCTGTTGAATATCTCTTTGCTCACTGGTATTCCAGCTCTTTGAACCTCTTCCTCCACCTTAATATTCATGCTCAATACTAGCAGTGTTTTACCACTTTAAGACTTCAGGTCAAGCAGTGAATTAATGAGACGTATAAATAATATCGAACTGCTTTCTGAAGAGGATGTGTCTTTGCAAGAACTCGTGCTTGTGTTACTACAATTCTTATATTTACCGCTGATTGGAATTCAAGATTTGCGTCCCATGCACTTCACGAATCCTACAGCGCATCCTGAAAGGATTGAAAACGGCATTATTAATGCTATCTCGAAGGACTTATGCGCATTCGGATATAGTTGAAAGCGAGCTGTNCATATAGTTGAAAGCGAGCTGTACAAAGATCACTAAGACAAGCACACTTGAGGCGGAAATCCACAGTATAAAGAGAACAATGGCGAGCGCTCGTAAATAAGTGTCATACAAAGCGTTCCAAATCCCACCCAATGTTGATGTATGGCTCGAAAGCCTTATTTTACTGTTATTTATGCTTTTGTGCTGCACAGAGAAGATTCAGATTCGATTACGATGTTGACATGCGGAATCCTGCGATAGTCACATCGATATGTTCCTCCACCAATGCTTGGTGAGATTAGTGAGGGATTTACATGTATCACTTTCTCGCCAGTATGAGAAATGTGCGACTGTCAACGTACAATCGATTCATTTAGTATCAATGACACCGCTCATCGCCTTCAGCGTTCACGATCTTTTACCGACGTTTTGTGATAATCAGCAATTTGGAACCCCTTTTAACCGACAAGTGGAAGCGCGTTTGCCGGTCACTATTGATCATTTGGACAGGTGGTGTTCGCGTATGAGATTGCAAAGCTCGTATTGTGCCCTTTCCGCTGAGTGCCCTTAATTATCAAATCGATCTGTTTGCACTGCTGTTCTGTTATCCCAACAACCTTTGAAATCGTAATAAAACCACTTGACACAGGCATTAGCGTAATTGGAGTGAATAATTCTCCCACTCGTAGAAATTTAAACAACATTATTGCACTCAGCCGGAAGAGTGAACGACGCATTTGCAGCATCATGGACTTGCCCCACCAAAAAAGGTAATTTATACTCACGAAGATGGTCGACGGACAGAGCTCTTTATTGTTAGTCCGTGAGGAGCTGCTCGCTCCCATAATGTACGCGCTGAATGTGCGCAGCGCAAACACACTAAACACCACCTAATAGGCTAATACGCGACAGTCCGTACCTTTAACACAAGATAGATAGACAACAGGTGCTCACCATATCTCTTCTGCGTGACTACGGCTTCAACTACTTGCTACACATTTCTGTGCTGATAATAAGCAGCCTTTCACCACCAGTTGCTGCCTCCGCACTCGACTCCCAAGTTTCGGCAATATCGACCATTCCCTTCTTGTAATCAGAGCACCTCCTCACGCCCTATGTTCTTGAGCATCGTTTCCTACCTTCGTCAGTATTTTTAAATGTCGCGGTAATTTCCCAGATGTCCCTAGTTTGATAACATTCGGTAGAGAGCGCCTACTTGCAGACGCCATGACTTGTCTCTTTCGAGATAAGTGTTATGTTTCCATTCACTTATCTCCTTCATGACACTGTTATTTCCCCTGAAGATTCCCGCCTCAGCTTCGCTTGTCTCACTTATTTCGCTTGTGTTTACAATCAGTTTCATTAGCGCCCAGCCGTCGAGGTCCCTCTGCGAAACAATGAGCGCTCACCTCCTTCAACGAGGTGAGTTTTTCCACCTTCACGGTCCTTCTCTTTAGGTTCCAAAAATGTAGTTCTAAGTCAAGCAGAAAAGTCCTCCGTTTTCACAAGCACAAATTTCTTTGCCTCAATTTCAAGGGTGTGCTATCAACAAACTCTCAGTAAGGTGCTCATTAGGCTGTGAATAAATGCATCACGTAGTTTTTTGTTTGATTTACTTCCGAACTCATCACATTTTTTAGTGAAATCCGTCGTGTTTCAGTATAAGTCGTAAGTTCCCTTAGTGGCTTGACTCTCCCCGATTTTTCTCCCTTGTGAATTTTTTGAATGTCTTGATATGAACTCGGTGGATTCTTGAAGCAGCTGAAGTCTCTTTTCAAGTCGATCCTTATTTATCCTTATTGCAAAAAGACCGAGTAGGCAAATGGATATACCGCCAGCGCCAGTAATCGAAATATTGCTTTCTTGTAGTCGTACTTGAATTAAAACGTTGCGTTTTGCTTGTTGTCCATATTCGCGTCGTGCATACGACCGCACCTGCACCTGTGCTGTGGAATGTTTTCTCTGACTGATAACGTCCTGGCCGTCTTCAAGTGTCCATTTGTCTTTTCCGCTATCAGACTGGATCTGCGCATGATCTTCGGCTTATAAGCAAAGTCAGTTCAACCGATGCTCTCCAACCACTCTCAGTTTGCGATTCGTTTCCTTACCTACTCTTTTCACTAAGAAAAGCAGAATAACTGCAATGCTTTTTTTGACCAAACATGTGCCTCTGATTTGGGCTCGGAAATATCCCTTGGCGAACCAATTTTTGCGTGTCTCCGCTGTTGTCATCTTGGTCCTTGCATGTAAAGAATTTCCTCATCTTCACATCGAGCCACTGCAAGTCCTTCTGCGGCAATATTCTCGTTTAAGCTTCCTGTCGCTTATTCGCAGCGGCAGATTTGAATTTTCAGAGGAAGCCTCGCTACTTGCCACACGAACTTTTACTTCCGTTTCGCTTATTCTTCCACATTTCAAAAAAGTATTCCAATCAACTGCAGTTTAGTTCTCACACAGACACTTCGAATTGCTGCTCATTGAGAGTTTTAATGACATCTTCACATTGACGAAATCTTTCTCATCGTAGCTTGACACATTCCTCAATACTACTCGGCATAATTTCAACTAAAATGAAGCCTTCTCTCTTTCGCTAGCATTGTTCCCAATTATATGTGCATGTTTCCTTTATCTACCAGTTCATCGCGCGAGATTCCATCTACATTAGAGAATTTCCGCCGATTTTGTGATGATTCTTATACAATTTTCATGTCAAATATTGAGGGCAGCCAGTACACTGTCAAAGGCTGTGGTATTCTTTCTCTCTTCCGTCTGTCGTCCTGAGAGGAACGGTTCCGTGCAATCTTAAGCACCTCATTGTTCATTCGTCATATTCAGACTCACAAAATCAGTATTCCTCGAACGGGTCGGGTCGCCCCATTATCATTCATTACAGAATCGAGTGTGCCTTACGCATCCTACTTTTCATCGCCGTCTTCACTCAGAATTTCCAGACATTGCAATTGCCGATTCGTTCACACAAGTCAACGAGCTAACTGGTCCATAGTTTCACGCAAAAGAAAGCAAGATGCATATAATCGCTATCTGTTTCGTTAGTGAAGTGCTAAGCTTTTCCTCTCTATTCTCCTTTTCTTTCAATCGCACAGCCTCTCTTCCCCTGAGCCATTTCTTGGCATCAATATTCCATCTTCTCATTGAGCGTCCACTCACCTCAGTCGATGGCAAGCATGTTGAAAGTGTAGGTGAAATAAAGCAGTCAATCACACACACTGGAGAAATGACCATCATGGAAGACATGCTTCTATTTACACACGCCATCAGCAATTGGCTAAGTCTTCCTGTCGGTGTAGCCTGTAATTCTGTTCTCATATGTTTCTGCCTGGAGGCGAAGGAGTGTGAAATCAGGCGCAACTGCTGGATTATAATATCGACAGCAATCATCGAACTATTCGAATGCATTGATCTTGTCGTTCTGCAGTTGGTAAGTAGTTTGATGTTATTCTGAAAGGNTCCAAAAATGTAGTTCTAAGTCAAGCAGAAAAGTCCTCCGTTTTCACAAGCACAAATTTCTTTGCCTCAATTTCAAGGGTGTGCTATCAACAAACTCTCAGTAAGGTGCTCATTAGGCTGTGAATAAATGCATCACGTAGTTTTTTGTTTGATTTACTTCCGAACTCATCACATTTTTTAGTGAAATCCGTCGTGTTTCAGTATAAGTCGTAAGTTCCCTTAGTGGCTTGACTCTCCCCGATTTTTCTCCCTTGTGAATTTTTTGAATGTCTTGATATGAACTCGGTGGATTCTTGAAGCAGCTGAAGTCTCTTTTCAAGTCGATCCTTATTTATCCTTATTGCAAAAAGACCGAGTAGGCAAATGGATATACCGCCAGCGCCAGTAATCGAAATATTGCTTTCTTGTAGTCGTACTTGAATTAAAACGTTGCGTTTTGCTTGTTGTCCATATTCGCGTCGTGCATACGACCGCACCTGCACCTGTGCTGTGGAATGTTTTCTCTGACTGATAACGTCCTGGCCGTCTTCAAGTGTCCATTTGTCTTTTCCGCTATCAGACTGGATCTGCGCATGATCTTCGGCTTATAAGCAAAGTCAGTTCAACCGATGCTCTCCAACCACTCTCAGTTTGCGATTCGTTTCCTTACCTACTCTTTTCACTAAGAAAAGCAGAATAACTGCAATGCTTTTTTTGACCAAACATGTGCCTCTGATTTGGGCTCGGAAATATCCCTTGGCGAACCAATTTTTGCGTGTCTCCGCTGTTGTCATCTTGGTCCTTGCATGTAAAGAATTTCCTCATCTTCACATCGAGCCACTGCAAGTCCTTCTGCGGCAATATTCTCGTTTAAGCTTCCTGTCGCTTATTCGCAGCGGCAGATTTGAATTTTCAGAGGAAGCCTCGCTACTTGCCACACGAACTTTTACTTCCGTTTCGCTTATTCTTCCACATTTCAAAAAAGTATTCCAATCAACTGCAGTTTAGTTCTCACACAGACACTTCGAATTGCTGCTCATTGAGAGTTTTAATGACATCTTCACATTGACGAAATCTTTCTCATCGTAGCTTGACACATTCCTCAATACTACTCGGCATAATTTCAACTAAAATGAAGCCTTCTCTCTTTCGCTAGCATTGTTCCCAATTATATGTGCATGTTTCCTTTATCTACCAGTTCATCGCGCGAGATTCCATCTACATTAGAGAATTTCCGCCGATTTTGTGATGATTCTTATACAATTTTCATGTCAAATATTGAGGGCAGCCAGTACACTGTCAAAGGCTGTGGTATTCTTTCTCTCTTCCGTCTGTCGTCCTGAGAGGAACGGTTCCGTGCAATCTTAAGCACCTCATTGTTCATTCGTCATATTCAGACTCACAAAATCAGTATTCCTCGAACGGGTCGGGTCGCCCCATTATCATTCATTACAGAATCGAGTGTGCCTTACGCATCCTACTTTTCATCGCCGTCTTCACTCAGAATTTCCAGACAT
>JAARMF010002599.1:0-24116 GCA_022844705.1 Toxascaris leonina
ACTGATGTGATGCAAATTTTTTCTTATGCTGTTCTCTAAAGGGAAATTCATACAGCAGAGGCTGGAAGGTAAGTTTGCTGCTTGCAGCCTCCTGCTTGGAATGCTCTGCTGAGCAGATTTGCTGTTGCGGCGCTCTTTCGCTAGATTGTTCCATGTTTTGTAAGGTGCCTCATCGCATGCGTCGCATTGTTTTCCAGTATTGACATGCCTTATCCTCTCTTTGATGGCATAAAAATGTTCGAAATTTTGATAGGCGAGCGCAAAACAGAAAAAAGAAGTTTAGCTTTTTCTTCAACAATGGAGCAAATCGGGAAGGCAAAGATTCAAAGGATCATAAGGCCAGGCAAAGCATCTTGCAACATAAATCGGAAGAAAACACTAAATTCAACAGCTCACTTGAGCCTGCCAACCGTACGTTCATGAGTTGCCCTTGGCCATTCCAGCTTGTTTGTAGGAAGCAGTTTGATTAGATTCATTTTATTGAAATGAACAAGTTGGTGCGATTTTTAATATATATTAGCATAGTTTTGCTCCTTCACTCTATTGAGAAAATTTTGTGCACATCAAACGTTGGAGAATCTTTTGCTTGAACGATTTTCGATATATCTGATGAAACCAGAATAAGCATCGACTGAGGTGATTGAAATCGTGAATTCCTATCGATTGATGGCAGGTGTTGCATACATGCAGTCGTCTGTCTATCAGTTCATTTGAACAGTGGAACACAGTTTGCGTTGGATTGAGTTGTTCTTGACTGCTTTGTTCATCCGAATTTGCATTTTTCATAAGACTTCATTCGAAAATCGCTTGCTCCATCTAATGCTCACCTGGCCTAGAAAATGGTTTTTCTGTGAGAGCAACGGAGTGACCGTTCGCTTAGATATCCTCTTCTTTTATCTCATTCCAGCATTTTCGTACACTATCACATATCGACATTGAAAATCGTTCATTCAGTTATCACATTAATTTTTTTTGCGGCATCACTATAGCAGCATCAGTGTAACCAAGGAAAGCTTTGCAGTTCTTCGACGAAGAAGAACAAATGGCCCAATCATTTTGTTCATTACCAAGAAACAACCCTGAAAGCCCTGCAGGCTTGTCGTGCAAATGCATCACAAAAGAATTCGTCATCACACGCTTGTAAATCTTTATACAAACATCATAGCATATATTTTTTTCAGACCAACGAAACAGCTGTCGATATTGCCGTTTCCAGCGATGCTTAGAAGTTGGCATGGATCCTAAAGGTGAATTTCTGGAACTTCATTATTTCTTTCGAGCCCTTACAATGATATACATGGCTTGTTCAGCGATCGGGGCGTTTTAGTGCTTTGTTCAAGTTGTATTTCTCTGCTGAAGTGGTTTTGTGCAGCATTCATTAATCCATTGCATGACTTGATATTTCAACATTGCGCAAGCACCAACAGTTGAGAGATGATTGCGCTAATTCATAGCGATGCGTGACCATTCCCGAAGACATCAACAAAGTGTCTTCTCAAGTATATTCTATCCGTAAGGCCAAATGATCATGGCTCGACGCATTTATATTTCTTCACATTTTGATGAGTTTTTAAATGAAACTCTGCATCATTTCGTGAATGCACTCAGAAGCGCAATCTATGTAATGCTACTGCCCATCTTTTTCAACGATTCATTCCACTTCAAATAGCAGAGCAAAAATTGACGTATACAATGAATATGGGCTTTTATTGCCGATTTGATGCGAAGATAGAGAAAGCTGAGGAATTTGTGCCGTTTCATTGGTATGCTGAATTCATATGAAATTTGACGAGGTTGAACGCTTGAGCAGCACGTTTTGGGTTGCTCAGTAGTCAGCCAACGTCGTTACTTCTCGAATGCACTGCTTTGTTTCGAAACATCACTGCATTCTTTTAGTGGATTTTCGAGGCACCATTTTGCATGCTACTGAGGAATTTTTGTATTATCCTCAGTGCTTCCTCAAAAACCCTTCCTGGCTACTCTGAACGTTTTTAGATATGTGGAAAATTTGTTGATGAACCTCTTTAACACACAGCTAGGGGAAGTAGCCTGCTGGTGGTATGACATACTTTGAACTATGCTCGAACATTTGCTATTGAACGAACTTGTTTCTGAAACTACGCAATACTTTTAAATGTCGCTGATCACGATGCACTTTTGCTGGTCGATCCGTTATGATTGTTTATCAGTACTCCTTGTCTGTTTCATTCACTCAATATATGCAAAAAACTTTGCAATTCACAGCTGTTCATCTGCAGCAGGTGAACGCTATGGCACATCGACCAGCGCACTGTATTCCAATTTGGGTTTTTTGCGTTGATAAAGGGCAAAACACAGAAAAACAGGTATTCCCCATTTACTATGCCGTTTGACGATTTGCGTCTCAACGAAAATCAGAAACGATTTTTCAGCAGTCAGGCCAGATCGTGATTTGACGGGCAAACAGAAGGTACCCCGATTGAGAAAGCGTCAAATCGATGAGGAACTTCTGAATCACATGGTAGTGATGAGATTACTTCTCGTGGATACGATGTTTCACTTATTATTGTGACATCGTCATTGAGTAATTCTACACCTCATAGCAGCTTTATATCATTGCCGATGAAATGGTAAAAAAGATGAAAATATTTAACTTAAAATAGATGCTTGAAGTATGAGACTATTGCTTTTCTCTAACCTATGCTGCTTTGACTTGCATCGCATCATTTTATTCATAGATATTCAAAGTTATTAATTTTATGGTGCTGATTATGTTGTGTGTCGCATTTGAATTATTGATTGCTTTTTGTGCATTACTTATTTCATCCTTTCTGGCTGATACCTGCCTAGGTTAACTATTATAGAGGGTCAGCTGTTTGCTGTCCAGATCAGCTGTTTGCAAATATCCACAAAGCACTTTCAGCAGTGCGATGCTTTCATTTTGAAAAGAATGTATGGGAAATGTTCGGTTCAGAGTTTCTCGTTCCTCCCTTTCATGCAGTAGTATAGAGGCATCATCTTGACCATTTGCGAAGTTGCATCTTCCACTTCGCAATACTCGATTGAGGTGATGCTTTTGCACAGATTCGTTGCCTCGCTTATACTTTAAATCCATGCGGTGTTATTTGATGTGCTTGCTACAAGAGCAAATTTTTTAGATGCGTCTGCAAGGCGATGATTGGTCACGGAAGTTGCCTGTTGAGGCGAGGATACTTCTAATGCAGCTGATGAACATCGAGGCCAAAGTGGTCAAGGGAGACACAGCAAGCAATGCGAATGAGAATCTCTCTTCCAAGAACGTCTCCTTGAGGGAACTCTTTGAACAGAAACCTATCCTCGATGGTCGAAGGACAGAGGTATATTAGCTGTTGTTTGCCCTTTCCTGTTGAAGCACTCAAAGGAGGTGAGAAAATCAATCATTTACTCTACCGAGGAACAAAACATGGATTTTTTAAATCATGGATTGCAATTATTTCTTAAAACAAATGGGCACATACCTTTTTATAGGGTTTCACATATTTCATGCATTTTTGCGAGTGCGTTATTGACGTGTCACGACGTAACAAGTTTCTAGGAACTATATGAGTGTGACTTTAGATGAAGTTCTTTCAAGTAGTTCGTCGTGAGGGACCGTCTTCCAGTTTAAAAATGAAAACTTCTCACTGAATTGTCTTTCGCTCAGATGCGTTACGAGCCCTATCGTATGGCACGGATAGACGAGCTACCTCAGATTGCACATCGACGCGCCATCGCAGCCGTCGACTGGGTCGATTCACTTACTGAAATCGCCGATATCACCGATACCGAAGATAAGGTGCGAATTCCACTCGATCCTGATTCTTTGTTATTGCTCGATCACTGAGCTGTTGGTGTCGACTTATGAACATTGCAGCAAATCGTCAATGATTTCGGTCAAGAATCCTCTTCTTGATAGTTGAAGACCACCGATTCGTATACCAGTATGCGTCTCTCCATTCCCTATACATCGATTTTCGAAATCATCGCGTAATTATTTACGTTTATGAAGAGGCAGTGATATATGAGACCAGGAACTAAATGCGATTGCATTTGGTATCACCTCTCAGCGAGTCACACAATTGATTCCACTGAGTGCCACTTCGAACACTTGATAATTAACGTTAATTTGTACATCCACAGCATTCCCTTTAGTGGGTTCTTCTGATTTCGTTGTTTTAGCAACGAAGAGAGCGGATTCATGGAGAATTGATTTCTACTGAGCATTCATTGTTCTCGAAAGTAAACCACATAGCGCTTGATGGCAATTCGTAGCAAATGATCAACTCTTCATGGTTANTTTTCCACTGAGCATTCATTGTTCTCAAAAGTAAACCACATAGCGCTTGATGGCAATTCGTAGCAAATGATCAACTCTTCATGGTTCGTTAAGGTCGCTTTGGTGAAGTCGTGCTATTCGCCATTAACGATTTTCAACTTTTCGGCGAGGACAGCACAAAATACGAAAAATCCGGATATCTTGTGTCTCTGCAGCTTTTCTTACGTGCCGAGGAAACTGCCTCCTGAATTCAATCAAACCAAGTACGTTCACTGCACAGATAAATGACTTTAGCGCGTTACTTCGCTTTAATTCTGTACTTCAGGCTCTGTTCACTGATAGAATTCAGCGATTTTAACCGAAAACATGGTGTTATTCTTGTCAGTAAGTGCTGATGAACAGTAATTTGGTGTATCGTGGAGCGAATTTCAGACCAGTGAATTTTTTGAGTCAATCGAAAGTTTACGATTGTGCGGGGAGTATTTTACAAAAATCTGCAACGGTTTCTCCGTGAACATCCCCCTTCTGAAGGCAGCACTCGCCCATCTTTCTCCTTGGAGGCATATTCAAATAACGTCATTTTTCCTCTCCCCAGATTTCTCTTTTTTCTGCTTTATGCAATGAACTCCATCTACTCCAAACCGATATAAAACGATGATAAAAGTGGGAACATTGCGATCTTTCTTGACAAATCGCTGTCCGACTTTCTTGTCCCTCTCTTCCTACTCCCTCTGGCCTGGTCGCGCTACTCCTGTCTGTCTCTAGGTTGCATATCCCTTCCCGAATTTCTTGTTGCAATAATCTCTCATAAATGAGCCTCTCCCTTCGATGAGAATCATCTCGCAGAACATAGTCGTAAAGAGCGAGATGGTACTGAGCAAGCGCTGCGTATATGAAGGTGAAGTGGGAATGAGTGTTAGAACAGTGAAGTTAACAACTCTCAAATTTAGGAAAAATGTGATTTCATATGAGTAGACACAGTTCTCTCTTTCTTGTGCCCTTCGACCTCCATTTGCATAAGTGAGCAGAGGGGACAAGTATATTAATAGAATGTTCAAGATATTCCGAACCGAATGGAAATCAAATGGTGAAGAACCGCTAAAATCGCATAAAATTTTCCTGAAAGAATATGAAATTCCAGCGAGGGGTTCGAGTTTCTCTTATAATAAAAGAGAATTTGGCAGTTCACTCTGAAATTCATTTAGTCGCAAAAACTGCAAGTAATGATGTAATGCAGTTTAGTGTTCCACTAATGTAGTAAATACTCTCAGATAAAATGAGCACAATTGTGTCTACATATATGAAATCACGGTGTGTGGTCAAACAAATTAGCTACGTGGTATCGGCACTTGTTCCTCAATTAGAGCGCATTGAAAATAGAGTTGATCTATCATGATCAGTCCTCTTGCATGCGTGTCTCATCGGTTTCATCAAACTCCCAGTGGTCAAATAACACTGTCCACAGGAACTTGTTGGAAACGATAATGACTTAGCATGCTGCATGGATTCGCGTTCGGAAAAACCAGAAGACTGAAAGTCTGAAAAGTTCCTCAGCCTTTTGCAATTACCCGTCATGTCGATGAAGATCATAATTTATGATCTACGAAATGGGATCATTCTTGGCAATTTTTTGCTCCGTGACTTCTGGCAGCTTACTGATTTCACGGAGCGTCCATTTCGGCCAAAATTTTGTCAGCTTAATCCTTCGAAAATCAGAGCGCACAAGCGGTGGAAGCGCCCGGCAGTCTCGACTTTTTTGCGGCTGACATGTGCAAGGCCTTTAGGCATTAAAGTGCTGTCTATTTTTCATAGTTTTCATCGGTCCACAAAAATTCCCTTCTCTGTCTCCCTTACTTTTCCATAAATTTCTAAAAATTGTTTCAATTCATTTGCGACATCGGAAATGTCCAAACAAAATCCTATGAACCCATATAATGAGTACTTTTGTGAAGGACACATTGATGATCAATATTGTACACATCAGATGCTTAAATCAACAGAGAACTGGGCAATTCTGATACAGTTCTTAATTGTGTGCTATATGCCATTGTAATGGTTTCGCATTTGCTGAACACCGAGCGTGTCTTGAGAATACACTCGATTGCAGTCATCTTTCGGACAACCTTATCGATCGCACTTTGAACGAGTTGGTCGCTCCCTTGAGAAAACTGAATTTGAAGGAAGAAGAAGTCGTTCCACTCAAGGCGATTATCATTCTGAATCCAAGTAAGTGATGCGTTTGTCCATCTGCTGTCTCACTTCGACGTGCTTTTTTGTCATCTATCGCTGTACTTTTGCTATACATTGACGTTTCGAAGAAACGACTAGTCTCATTCTTTTACCCTTCTATACTTTCGGCATATGCATCGTTGTATGCATAGTTCAGACTTATGGATTCATGAGACAGAAAGCTGTGCAATTGTACAATAGTGTTACAAGGCTGAGGTGGGTAGTGTGATTTCGAAAAGGTATCAGTGCTTCACAGATTGAAACATTTTTTTTGTGAAAAGCACGAAAGGACGGTGGTTTCGTGCATTGCATGCTTCTTCCTACATGCATTCTTTTCTGCCTCATGCTGCCTTATCAACCGTATGCTTGCAAGTCTTTCTCTTCTGTAGTGTCTGAGCACAACCAGACTTAGCAGTTCACAACCAATGTATGGTTTAAAAATGCGTATTTCTTCTGCAGTTAGTTTGATGGTGTCTTTCAGATGCGAAGGGTCTATCATCGACAGCACAGCAGGTGGTCTCCGAATTACGAGATCGCGTACAAGATATGCTCTTCCAAGTGGTTAAAGAACTGCATCCTGTGTATAGCGCATCATCGCGATTCGGCAATCTTCTTCTACTTCTGCCAACCATTATGGTACCATGCTGAGGCTCTTTGTGTATTGAATGAATGTTTTTTAACTGATGAATTAAGCGACTATAATTGTGTGAAGTGTGTATCGCACTAATTTGAAATACCGATTGTAGCAAGGACGCACCATAAACCATTTCCAAGGAGGCATTCTCGTTATTTTGAATGAGCAGGTAGAGGGACGTTGTGAAGAGAGAACAAACCCTGCTAGATTGAACCATTTGATGTATTTAGCATTGTCAGATATTTTCTTCATCCAAATATACACCAATATGTTTTTTGAGAAACAAAGTCAGTTGGAAGAGTGTTCGATTTTTTTTTTTTGTGAGAGAGAATGGAACCAATCTGGCACTGCATCGCTGGTACTTGAATGGAGTTGAAAACGGCATTTTTTGAACATAATAGCGAAGTCTATCAGTCTACAAGAGTCGGTAAAAACATTGCAGTAAAATTTGAACAATATGAAACGGCGTTCGTCGTCTTTGGCCTTTCCAGCTGAACACCACATGGAACATTGCAATGGCTAAATTAACTCGGCACGTCGGAAGGCAGATGAATTTTGCTGGCGATTCTCATAACTAAGGCAGTTTGAATCTCATTAGTTGCATAAACTTCTGAACATACCAAGTATCGGTCCGCTTTGCAGACTTTATCGGGGATTATGTGTGAAAATCTGCAGTTCGTGCAGGCGTTCGGTGGACGACACACAGGCGATCATTTATTGGGCGAAATGTTTGGTGACGTTTGCGCTAAACTCGATGAGCCAGTCACATCTTCCTCTTCACCGCCTACCTTCGAGAATCCTGCTGAAATATCACTCCAGGTGCTTTTCAGTGTAACTTCTAGTTACGGAGCTGTGAAGATATATGGTGGTGGAGGTGATCAGAATTCTAACCACATTAGGGGGTCACCGGTCGTTTGTTGTACTTCGCATATTCCCAGTCTTCTATAAAGCTTGCCGGGATGGAAATAAAAAAGCTGACAATAGTTGCATTTGTTCAGCCTGAATATGAATTCGGATTCATATCTGAGATATCTCGCATATGGAAGTAAGCGGTTGGTCACCATTTGTCTTCGTTAGAACACTGCATCGAAGATGTTTGAATGGAATTTAAAGCAGCGTTCCGCTTCAAATATAGCAGCGAAGTGCAGCAGTCTAGGAGAGTCGAACATCATGTCTTTGATGGAATAGTTCCATCGTCATTCTTATGCCTGTCCACCACGGAATGCTGTCATCATTTCCAAACGAACGGAAATGATGAGGGCGTTTTAAATTTTCTATTAATGTTCTAATTTTTGCTCTCTTTACTGAAATAATTATTGTTTCCAGCCTATTATTTTTCACTTCAAACAGCTTTTTATTCGGCATACAAATAAGTGATTTGTTTGCTGTTCGTTCCTCTCGTTCTAATGTGTAGAAGGAGGCCCCAGTGAATAATGTCAATCGCGTCACCTGGCATGATGTCCACCGCAGGACGGTGGAGTCTTTCAAATCGATGGGTTTTGGAGTTTCGAAAATCACCCGCTCGGCGGGGGATATTTAAAGCTTCCGAGGCGCTGCAGTGATGGAGGGTTAGAAAACGTCTTGGATTCATGAGACGACGATCCCTACATTACAAATGCTACGGCGCAATGTGTTGTTCGCATGAAACTGCGGTGCATTGACAAATTTGAAAAGTTGCGGTTTTGAAGCGTCACTGTGTTTCAATGAAGCTGCTTGTATCCAGTAGCTGCGCGATTGGTATTCGAAAGGGGTATTAGGGCTCCACACGGTGCGTCACCCCATGTAGCTGATATGCAATTTTTAAAACTGTCTGCTATCGAGAAGAGTACTATTTGGAGGTGATTACGAAAAGCGATTGTTAGAAAGTTTGCATTGTCTTTGAATAAGTAGACTGCGATGATGCGAAAGAGAGGTGCGGAGGCTAGCTACGGAAATGATAAAACTTTAAAGTACCAACGAATCCAAGGTTGCCAGAGAAATGCAGAGATGCAGTATGTGACAGCTTAACATGATATGTCAATATTTTTCTTAATTTTATAGAGGAGAATGCAGCTCATGATTTTTTTTTCTTTTTTGAGATAACGGAACATAATATAGCAGACTTCGAGAATCCTTCTGACGGTAAAGTAAAATATACCCCAACAATTGGAATTCAATAAAGTGTATTAACACATGATTTATAAAATTTTGTTACCCTAATATAGCGTAAGTTGAGGAACTTGTGAGGTAGTAACGCATGACGCAATGGGGTTTACGGAATTTGAGAGGGGGCAATGCAAACATTGCTTCTATTATCGCCTCAAACTCTTGGGATCGAAAGTAATTCGCACATCGCCTGCGGACACAAGTACTTCATCGGCAAATAGCAGTTTATCGAAAGCAAAACCTACAGAGGGAGGGCGGATAAGACGACACATTGTGGAGCACCGAGAGCGAGAGCTTTTCCTTGAGTTAGTGAGGGGCTCATACAGATCTTCATTTAATGCCTCGTCACGTAACTTCTTATGGAGATGAAAGTGTTTTGTTCATTCGAGATTTGCTTTTCATCAGGTAGAGCACGAAGCTGTTGTAGGTTTTCTTGATTGTTCGTTCTCTTTTACAACAGTCATGATTTCGATCAAATGTGTCTTTTTTCGCGAAAAGCATGCTTATGACTTTTTTCGGCTTTACTGAAATACAAAAGGGTGCGCAAAACAAAGTTCATAGAATTTTGAAACGCACAACAGTTGCGATATAAGCCTCTAATTATGTGTATTCTTTGCTTCGCCATTGTCATGACAGTTACATTCGCAAGTTTCCATTATGTCCTCTTCACGTTGAGGTGGTGCAAATAATATAGGGCACAGTTCTGGTACGAGATGAAATCCCCTCACTTTCAGCGTCTTATTTTTTACTTTAACAAACCGTGATACCTTGGGCGGGAGTCTTTAATAAATATTGACGGCAAATTCCAGCGTGCGCTTATGTTCCTTGATTATGTCGATAATGGCCTGATGTCGTTTTTGCAAGAAATATTTCCTTTTAACATCAAGTTTCGCTTTTGCGTATGTTGTCCGAACATACTCTTTCACCGAGTTTCCTCACTGTGTGGAGAATTTTTTCACATCGTGAAGGCAGGACTCGCCTTTGTAACCGCATCACAGAAATGAAGAAGTTCACGAGGTGCCCGCGCGCAGTCTCCTTCTGGCCACGGAGGAAATTCTTGACTTCAGAAAATTACTCGCGGGCCGGCGATTTTTTGAGCACTAGGCCGTTGCTGCTCAAATTCGATAGATTATCTTTGTGAGGAGCCCCTATGAGAAATCCCTGACGGCCACAACGGGGGAAGCGATTGCAAGCCGTCCCTTAGCTTTCATGCAAAAATATGTGTGCTGTTCCTGATAGGGCCTCTCATCTCTATCTGTTTGGAGCTTCCGCCATTAGCTCACACCAAGTCACCTCGCAATGAAGCCTCAGACTTACGCAACCGTTCGCACTCGTCCATGCATTCAATATTTTTTCATTCCCACAGATTCAATATTTTCCNNNCATGCATTCAATATTTTTTCATTCCCACAGATTCAATATTTTCCCGCCCGGTTCAATATTTTTCACCATTCCCACAGAACAATCACTTCCCTAACATAATGCGCTCATGCTTGGAATCTACTTATAAAATAAACCATTTCGATGTATCATGCATTTGCTTTGCTAATTCGAAAGCATGCTCACAACTTTTTTTGCTAGCTACGCCACTAGGTGAACGGATCAGTTTGTTCAGAGAATAGAGAAGAAATTGCTGCACAAAACGTGGAAGTGTTTCAGTCAATCAGCCCACCACTTACGCAATCCCGAGTTTCATCAACGATGCGATCACGATCGTTGCAAAATCGCAAATCAGATTGCAGCACTCAAACCGACTTCGACGATCACCTTTGTCGAACATTGTCATGTGGCAGTTTCGCAAAATCGTTTACTTCACCGAGTCATGTTCGTAGGATTTCTTTATTGTTGCTATGATTTGAATCGATTAAGGTTTCATGACGAAACGAGTTTCAATTTTAGGTTTTAGTTTTCATAGCTATTTGTACGAAAACGTTTTGGTGCGCAGGTGTATCGTAATTAAGAGTGCTAATTAAGGTATGTTGCCCATAACTTGCACCCCATCAGGTCTGTCTTCAGAGAATCTTGATTTTCTGATGCTGAGAGTAGTGTGATGAAGACTGAAGGAGCGCTTATGATCACACACCTGGCGCAATGTAGGGTCTGAGCAATACTTTTCAAACAGCACTGGATGAAGATAATTTATTTTCGGACAACGGAAAAAACAATAGAAATCCCAGGAGCGAGTACAGAAGGTATAGCGATAAAGCGTGCACAATATTTAGGAGTCCGCAAACGTTCATAGAGGAATGCGGTCTCACATACGTGAACTTAGTTTTTCTCAGGAGCACGCCACAAAGAAGCATTTATTGTGCTGCTGCGAATTACATTTAACGAGTCATCCCTATTGCCATATTGGTTTAAGCATGCGAAAATTTCTATTTTTTATGGAAGTGGACATTTTCAGCTCCACAACTGCTTCAATACCTCCGCTATATAGCGATTCAATCTGCCTATATGCTCCATTTACTGAATAGATGGAACTGGAGCAAAAAACATAATCTTTTACAGCCGGCTCACAATATGCTTATCTTAGACTCATTTCAGGTTAGTTTGAGTCCATTTCAAAGTCTGCTGGACGATGATCTTGGCGACTTCTCACCCACCGGTTACACCAATCTGAATAATAGCTGTAATGACCTGTTTGCGCTTATGGACGACATGAGATAGGAAATTGCTTTGTGAAGTATTCATTCGCTCACAGAGTTTTGTTTATGATGTAAGTATTATTATTCGCCGATTCTAGAAGTAGGAC
Source organism: Toxascaris leonina (assembly GCA_022844705.1). Lineage (NCBI taxonomy): Eukaryota > Metazoa > Nematoda > Chromadorea > Rhabditida > Ascarididae > Toxascaris > Toxascaris leonina. The sequence goes on from JAARMF010002599.1 coordinate 12,034, forward strand.
AGGTTATGATTTTCTCGTCGTGTCTTATATGGACAGACCAAAAACTTTTTTTTCGCACGAACTTACTGATCAGATAATGAATATTTTTATTGATCCACTCATTTTACGGTGAAAAATCACATCTCGAGAACGTTACCGAAGCTTTAAAACCAGATGATAGAGTGGAAGTGTATGCGAAAGTGCAAGCCATTTCGTACCTGTCTGTGATTGCTAATCATCCAAAGGAAGAGTTGACGCCTAGTAGGAATTGTTCTTATCGTATGTCACGACACTATTTGATACATTCGCTTGACAAAATAATTGTAAGCTACAATGTTCTTTATCGTTCTCAGATATAACAACAATATTCTTGTTCCTGCGGAACTCTCTTGAAGTAGAAAGTATTGTTGTTAGTTTTGTGTTCTGTTGGAATGATGCGTTCAAGAATGATATGCTTTCGAGTGCATTTGTTTTGTTTTCTTTTGAAGAAACTTCACAGTCTCAGCTGGATCATCTCGCCTTCCTAGGCAAGTATTCCAAATTTGAGAAAAAATTCAAACGGAATCGACCTCTGCACTGCATCTGTTTAATGGATATAAAACTAAGAATAAATTCCTGGTGTAACAGTGCGACTAAAATAGAGAGCGATATGGCTTCCGGAATGAGAAACTTTTTCGAGAAAAAAGTGGAAAAAGGTGCTGAACTGATTGCGCCGTTTTTGAGAATTCTCGCCCTTTGATAGTTCTTCAAATGCGCTCTGTGAGATAGTTTATGGCTGTTACCTGTGGAAGAGCTCACAGCAAAAGATACTTAACAAAATGCGTTTTGATTATGCTTTCTGCCCATATCTTTTCTTGGTGCCTCATCTTCCTTCTTTGTTTCTAAATTCTGTTCGTTTCGTGAAGATTCTTAGCCATTCTGCGACTAAAAACTTTTGTTTGCAACCACATTACCTCCCTTTAACTCGTGGACTTTTACCAGAAAGATGTTTCATGGATACGTATTTGTTCTAAAACACGAAAAGTTCATCCACTTCATTCATGCTCTTAGCAGGGATATGAGCGTAACTCCTTCATCCCTGTTCGCGATTTCCTTACTGTTTTCATTTACTTGACACCGCCTCCCTGAGTTTCAGGCACTTGTGAAAAGCAGCTTTCGTAGTAATCACGAAAACTCTCTGAAAAATGGCTGACAGGATTGATTCTGTTCGGTCGTTTTGTCTAAAAATGAAACTAATGGCGTTAGATGTTCTAAGTGTATCACTGCAAAGTGCTGTGCTCATTACAAACACTTGCCCTAGGCATTATGTATTCAATAGAAGTTGTATTATCTCAAAAATGCTTTCGAGTGTTCTACGAGCTCATAGAGTCAATATTTTATATCTCAGAGAAGAGCCCAAACGTTTAGAAGTTTTCATAGGAAGTTGTTATTATTCACTTTGACCTCACTGCTTGTTCACCATGTCAACTTCCACTTTTCAAGCCCAATTCTCCGTTATCATTGTTTATAAATAAACGTCTCTCACTCGTTTCAACACATCTCTTCACCCTTCCGTAATTCTGCATAGATTTAGTGAATGTTTATTTTTAAAATCTGTAATTCAATAGTGAATGCTTATAGTTAGAATCTATAATTCAATATGTTTTCAGCAACTCACTTAAATAACCATCGCCTTATTTCCAGCGAGTATTTCATTGATGAAATATTTCGAAACTCCTTCCCAGTTCATCGACGCGGCAATCCGTTCCCTCCTGTACCACATCTGCAAAGTGAATTCCACGGTTATAGATGATATCTTACGACAAGTAAATTATTTGTCCCCAGGTGAAGAGATGACCCTGAAATATGATGCGACATGCCTTTTGCTGCATACGTTGTTCTCAATAAAACAATGACAAGGTAATGAGTGAATAACAACTCTGCGGTGAGGATGCTCCAACCTTTCGACCGTTCGTCCAGGGAATGAAGAAGAGCAGCAGAGGCGGCAGAGCACGAGCTTTTGTCACTCCGCTCAATGAAGTAATCGCGTTTTAATTGATCTTCTCAATCAGTACAAATCTACAAGAAGTCTCTCAATGCGCTTTTATAAATTTGGATTTGCGAGTCGCGCCGAAGTCATAGCCATGTATGTATACGTGCACATTGTTGCGGTTCATGTGAATGGCGTTCGCTCTGAAGTGCACCAAGAATTATGTAAATATCCATCGCCATCTCATTAACGTCTGCAAAACCCTTACGCCTCTTACTCCGCCAAAAAGCTTGCGTATGGGTCATTATTTTTTCATCCAGTTCTGTTCATTTCAGCGGGAACTAGTGGCACTGAACGCCGATCCGATTTCACACCGACCGGGTTGTGCTTAAGAGATCCGTTCAGGAAAATGAGTTCAAATCAATTACTCCTGCCTGGCTGTCGCTTCAGGTAAGAAAGAGTGCCGCACACATACCGTTGTTTTTTCAGCGTTTCACAATTTTGGCCGGCTTCGTCAACGCCAGCGCAATACTGCGTATTATGCCAGCTCATCGGGGCGCAATTGTCCGCTTATTTTGTCATTCGACCAGTGTTAAACGCAATTTTCAAAATGCATGTGCCAAATGCAAAATACTCAAATCTTTCGGCGCTTCCAGGTGTCTATAACTACCTTCGAGGTTTGGATGCTGTTATTCTGTATTATAATGGTGCGAGATTAAATCCCCAAGTTTATGCAGTGCAGCTTCCCAATCCCGACCTGAAACTACCAAGCAAAGTCACCCAGACACACACACACAAACGTATTTAAATAATTGTAGATTAAACGTCTCCACAATGCAATTTGCAATGCGAATTTGCAGAAAATCGAAGCTGGAATATTGCTGACACTGGTAGGAGAGAAAAGTGGTATTATATTGCATTAAAGAATGGCAAATAAGAGAATACTTTAAAGCAAAATGCTATTTGCAAAGTTGACACTAATTTCCATAGCAATATAGAATCGACTGAAGCGATCTGAAAACGAAACTCGTTGGAGTACCACGTTCGCCACATTATTAAATCAACTGAAGCAAAAAAAAACTGACAAAAACGAAGTCTCAGAACTCTTCACGATATTCAATTGTCTCTCCATTTGGATGCTCGACGGTCCACTTGACAAGCAGCTCATTCTCACTGTTCGGTTCGAGAGTGACTGTCCATTCCAAGTTGTGGGCTGAATTCAATCGTGCTCCAGGTGTGGGCAACTCGCCTTTCTTTAGTGAATCCACACCACTGGCCACCTTCTGGTCAAGTTCCGGTGAGAACAATTTGATCTTAATTCGCTGAATTAGAAATGAGGAAGAAGGCAGTACAGTTTACTCTCAAGCATGCATGCGTACCTTTCCGGAACATGCATACATGATCTTTCCGTGCCGGAACCTATACCAAGAAGCCCGGGTAAATGAGAGCGGTCGCAATGCACAGAATGGCCAAGCAAACTCCCGGAATTTTGCTGGCATATAGTGCATCGGCAAAATTTGAAAGTTCACTGGGGAAGGAAGTTTCTCACATACGGTCTCAGAAAGTGTATGCAGTCACATCTACCAAATTCTAGGCTAAGCATTGCCACTTCTGGCCTAGCGTCTTACTACCTCTGCTACTTCCTGTCAAAGAAAAGCAGGCCGCAAGAATACAAGATCATGCAAACGAGAGACCCTTGAAAGAAAAGAGGCGTGCACAAACCTTATATAAGAAAACTAAAAATTCAATGCGCAACCTTAATTTTGTCGTCGGTCGACTTCGGAATGTGTTCCTTAACGACGATTAAAATCTTCTCGTTCTTCGTGTTCTTAATGAGAATTCTCTGTTCATGTGCTGTCGATGAAGATTTTGTCAATAGACCAACCTGCAAGAAAGGCAAATTACTCGAGAGTCCTTCTCAACAACTGATCTTGAGGAATAATCTTCTCCAAACATCAACTGCGCAAGCTTGATGAAAGATCAGCTGGAAAGAGCTCAATGCTTAACATAGACATCAACATATCGGCTTAGCCGTTGAAAAGATGGATCTCTTCAAAAGCTCCAGCTAAATATCTGAAATGGTCAGTTATAAAAGCTATTCCACTCTCTTGTTGGACGCATATAGTTAGCACTGTAACCTATGAATGCTATGCCCATTCACGGAGTTCTTCCAACAACAAAAAGACTAAACCACCGGAGCACTGCTCATAGCAGCAAAGATCCCCACTTTGGTGACCGTTGGTCGCTCATGTGGATAAGATCGCTAACTGAATACACTTCAGTTGCAAGTAATAAGTGCATGAATGAAGTGTTCCATCCTCGCATATACGTTGCTTTATTTGCCGTTCAAACGCACAGAATTTGTGTAAATAATATGGAAAAAGAAAATGAGTATAAAGTGATAGCAAGTATTGACCTGTTCGGAGAAGTTATGTGCGGGTTTGTATTCCACTTTGACAGCGGTATCCACTCCAAGAGAACATAGAAAACGCTCGTTTGGGAATACCGCTTTAATATTGCTCTGAAATTTTGCGTTCATTAGATCCATTCACTCAAGAAAGGATGACGCAACTTCTAAAGTTTATAGGGAAACTGCTGGTTTAGATTGACGTCATTTCGTATATAAGCTGAGGCTCCATTTAAAAGGGATGGAGTATATGCCTTACAGCTTACTGATCGCACCAGAAAAAATGGTTCGTAGACTTCTTCAGGATCTCTTCAAAAATTTGAAACATTTCAGTGAAAACGTGTCTTTTCTGTCTATTTCGTATCTGAGAGATACTGACTGCACTATGATGAAAGGAATGGTAGAGAGAGGGAGCAATCTGCATGCGTGGAGATGGTTTAGATTCCTCCAGATGCTTTTCTGTAAGATGAAGAACTTTAGCACCCCATAGCAACTCCTGCAACCTGAGAGCTGGTTGACCTCAAACATCGTTGGAAATGCACTACTACTGTGCAGCTACGAACCTCACGAACTTGAAATGCTGATTAAGGTAAATCTGAATTAATGAAGATACCTTTGCGATGAAGCTGTTGTTAAGATATACATTCGCTTGTCCAGGAAGGAAAGGGAAATGGGAGGAGTTGAGCACGGATGCGGTGAGAAAAACATTCGTGTTCTTTGAAGGAACCGTCTCGTGAATCATTGTTGGCTTCATTTCCATCGACGTTATTGTAACCTTATGCTCACTCGAATCCGAAGGGATTGTCGCAGGACGCGCAATCACAAACACCGTCGATAGAACTGTGTCACCAGCAGCAACTAACTGAATTAATTTGTTCAAACAAAAACGAAACAGCTGTGAGTCCAAACAATACGGCAGCTTATTGTTAGGATTGAAGGACTGCTCAACTGCTGTGCATCCCAACGTTTGCACTCTTCTCATAACCTTCGAGATGACCTTAATTACCTGAGCACTCTGACGAGTGATATCGTTTCGTTTCCATGAACGGACTTTATAACTTAGTACCTTTACTCACTCACCATCATGAAGGATTGTACGTTCCATTATATAAAAAAGAAATAGGTTACAGCAAGTAAACGTTAACTGACCGCTGGGCTAATCGGTGAGTGGGCGATTGGTGCCGCTGCGAAAGTGCATGGCTCTTGGAACATTTGTTCTTGTATACTGCAAAACACTTTGAAATTAGGGATTCTATAAATAACATTTGGTGGGAATTCAGTCACACAACTATCAAAAACGCTCTGTAGGAAAGACAACTGGATTCCCTTCATTTCTAATGGGAGAAAGCAGCGGAGTGCTGAGATCTTCGGCCGCCAGTATTCCGTTGGCTGACTTTAAACAGAGGCTCTGACACTGGCTGACATAGGCTAGATTCAGGATTAGGATCAGGTCTAGGCGGAATGTTGATTCGATCACACGACTGTACCTGCCGGCCGCTGCATCTACATCATGCCAAGCAATAACCCCTTATTACGCATTAAATGAATCAACGACACTCTCAACGTCGACAGTCAAATGTTGCAAATTTACATGTGGGAAATCAAGTTTGCATTACAATCTGCTGCAATATGTAGCAACTTTTATAGTTTCAATATAGCTAGGATTTCAATAACATCTCATACATTGGAATGAGATTCAACTTACTCCTGGGATGCGCCAAAGGCTCCCTTTGCCGCAGTTTTTTTCATTACATAGGGCGCGGGTCGAGGAACGGGAGGCGGAGGTGGTGGTTTGTAGAGAACGGCAATTTGTGTGCCCAATTCAGGTATGTTACTTCCCAATGATGGCTGCGCTGTGCTCAGAATTAGCGGTGCGTCGATCCAATCTTCACCGGTATGCTGCTCAATTTTACCATAATACGTGAACTGAAAAGAACTAAGCAAAGAAATCTGAAGGCAATTGCTAAGCAAAACGTTCAAACAAATCCAAGTCTTCCTGATGTGCCTCAAATCTAGACAAGAAACACTCGTAAGCTGATATGACCTCAGCCCACTGTTACAAAGCAGATTTTTGTTGCAGGTATATCCTTCAAAAGCACAATATGTTGTCCTCAAGACGTCGATTCATTCGCATCCTACCGCAGCCAGGAAACTAACAAAAGAGAACTGCTTTAGCCGAATCAGTGCCACGCTGTCCTTAAAGCTTCAATTCTTACAACATCTCAGCATCTCACACATCACAACCATCCCAGCTGAGTTCGTTTTTCTGCAAAACATATTTTATTTTCATTTTCAAAGGGATTTGAAAGAGGCTTTACCCACAATTCATAAGCATTGGGCAATAACGAGAAAAGCGTTCAAATCATGTAGCAGTAGGTATTCTCCTAGCAATGACAGGCATTTCAAAACGTGGAATATTGCCCTAGGCTTCAAAAACGCCTAAAATTGTAGAGATCCTATTCATTGCTTTCCTGTTGCCACTTCATGTCCTTTGACCCGTTCCTTTCAACTCGGACACCATTTCACATCCAATACTTGATAGCTCATCTCAGCTCTATAAAAGTCCCCTCATTACTTCATAATAAAATATGCTTCAAGCAACAACCACTAACAGTCTCAACTACCGTTCAACAATTCACTCCCGTACCTTCATGTTACTTTCTTGGTCTGGTCTATTGTCGATTCGAATGTCATAACTCGGATACCACCTCGCACCCCACACCTGATAGCTAATATCCAGCTCCACCTCACCGCCTTCAGAGCTCTCCAACAGCACACTGATATGCCTATAAGTATCAAACGTTCTTGGCACGGATAATTGATAAGTACTGATGCTTCAATAAATAACAGTGAACGAAAACTGAAGTATTTAAATCGTTGCTTATATCTGCAGTAAATGCTCTATTATTTAAGCAATTTGAGAAGGGAGTTAAGCCCGTGGGGAAGTCCGCCGGCAAAGGTCATTATTCATTCGCGGTTAAGCATTATTTTCATTGGCCATGCAACTGCTTCACATTTCACATTTACGTAACGTTATGAAGAGGTTAACGACTGTGATGCAAGAACAATGAAACTGAAATTAGTCACACGACACAACTGAAGTGAACCTCGCAAATCTCTCGCGATTTTGAGCAGTGCCAATTTCGTTGTTTATTTTTATGAGCTTTTCATCCACAAGACGCATTTCTTCGTCGACTTCGTGCAGTCTCCGTCGAGTATCCATGGAAGTGTTCTCGAAGAATAGAATGAATTTCATCACATTATCCAATGATTCATCGCACACAGTGAATGGCACCGATTTGCCATCAGTCGGATGATCTATCACTGATTTACCTCCCTGAAAACTTCGGGATAGCGATATGTAACATCGATGGGAAAAAGAAAGTAGTTGAGGACGCTAAGAAAGCTTTCTAAATGAGAAGTGAAAATAAAGTGTCAGTTTGCAATTTTGCTGTAGTCTCCCGTGAAATATGCCAATTAATGAGCAGTTCAAAGAATGTTCCTCTCAAATACAAAAAAGTGAAGCAAACCTTTGAAGTTTCCCATAAAGGAATGAATTTCGCACACTCCCAACATACAGCAAAGGACCATCTTTCCAATATTTCATTTCGCTAAACCCCGATCCATCAAATAAAATTTTTCGCTTCTTTTCAGGCAGGCCAGGCTGCAGCACATTTTTTGAAATTACAATACCTCGTCAGGCATGTCGCCGTCGACTTTTGTATCCTCAGCAAACAAACGCTACGAAAGCGAGCCTATTCACCCCCGAAATCGGTTTTGCTGAATAGCAACTGAAAGTATGCTGAATAAATTAGTAACGTACAGCAAACATCTCGGAACGGATGAATTTCATTCATTGAGGTATGTAGGAAAAGAACGGAGTACCTGAGCGACAATTTCGTCAAGAACTTCCACCCGCCGCTTCAGTACTTTCTGTCGATCCTCAACTGCCTCTTTTTCGGACTGCAGCTTCTTGCGCTGCTCTTCGAGCTCTTTCACCTTAAAATCAAATTAGCTGAGATGGTTCCTCAAATTGATCATACTTAGCACCGCCGCTCAGAACGAAATCAATTTCGACCATTTGGAATGAATGCCACCAGTACTTGTTCTACTTTCTTTAAATGCCGTGTCCAGTTTCTCCAACTAGTATTATGCATTTTTTGGTAGCCAATAGGCTTCGCCTGCATGGGATTTGACTGGCCCTTTCTTCTGATATATGGACAACTAAGCTGTTCTAATAAAACATCGGTCTGATGAAGGTGAAACAGTGATAAATACTTTTGGAGAAAATCCTTCCTCTGGCAGTGAGGGTTTGCACTGGAACTGGACGTCGTGGATGACGGCTGGTCCATGACCATCCACTCTCACCGATTCTGTATCCGCTTGCTTTGTCACATTCTGAAAGATATTGGTTTTCTGGAAATTTGTTCTTCGAATTTGACGTGAAAAAGTGGGAAAGGCCGCTTCCATACTTTACTTCGTTCACGTGATATTTTTATTACCATTGCAATCTACTGACATAAGGCCACCTTTTTCCCAAAACAGCACGAAACAACTTACTTCAGGAAGAGGACGATCACTACCTAATGCTCCCCTTTGCCTTAAAAACCCAAAATTGAGAATTTTAGTGAATCGGTGAATCTACCTGTGCACGTGTGTAATGCTGCAATTACCTCTGCGGGCACTCAGAAAGTAACGTTTGCAAATCGATTTGATTCTTTTCAAATTCGAGGGAAAGACCTACCTCGATGAGAACTTCGTTCAGGCCGGGTACCAGTTGAACATCAAGTGTTCGCTTTACTTCAGCACGGTCGTTAAACACGGTCACCGACGTGAGTGTGATTTCGTGGGCATTGAAACGGTGCACCTTCTTTGGCTGCGACATCTTTTATCTCTGTAACTGGTCACTGGTGTTTCATTGCTGTTACAGCAATCTATTCGACCTTCATTCATAAGCATATTGTGATCACCGATAATAACGAACAATTTCACTATTTATAACAGACACAAAGATGATTACATCGGACATACCTTCTGGTAAAGATCTGCGATGTAGAGTTGGGAAAGCATAGAAAGAAAATGACTGAAGACATCAGACGAAGAAATAACGGCATTTGAGGGAGCATAGAAACCTTTGATAGGAGTGCAATGACTCATGATGAGGAACGGCGTTGAAAGGGCGTGAAGGTGATGTTAATTAAGAGGGACATGTTTGGAAAATGATGTCATATCCCCCGCTGTGCGTCTTCTGTACCATTACCAAAAACATGACACGGCAAAATGGTAGGCCTTATAGCTCTGCTGAGTCATCATATGGCACTTCCGTCAACATTTAAAATCAGTGATGTTTGTACTGTAGCCAAAGGGGAAATGAGTTTCCACAATATGAGAAAGCAAAATTTCAGATTCATTTTCATAAAACTTATACTTCCAATCAATGCCCGACCGCGGGTTGAGTAGACTTCACACATGATACAGAACAATGAACCTGCATATACTCCAACAAGAGCGCTATTTCTGATTTAAATATGAAATACTCGATACATCTGATGAATGAATTAGAAAGCGCCGGCAGGCATCTACACAGAGATATTATACTTGCTATCTTTCTAAATATGCAAATTTGCTTGCTGGCAAAGTTAAGGCAGCAGCCGTTGGATAACGTCCCACCAAATATGAAAATTCTACTTGGCAAGACAGCCCAAAGCCTAAGCAGTCGGACATTTATTTAGCCATTTGAATGTCTCGGATTCTCGGAGCACAGCAGTATGAACAGCATAAAAGAACAAAACATTCGTAGACATAATTTAGGCAAATGATGACTCATCAGATAGTGCGTGAAATACCTCAGCCACGGCTTAAAAGTTAGGATGAGGATGATAGGTTAACTAGGCGGCGAGCACATGGACGTGGACATCAAGTTTGATGTGAAGTCCGTCCTGACAGTCCTCTGTAGATTTAACTAAGAAATTAAATGAAATTCTTCATGTCATAAATGTGGTTCAGCCCTTCACAAACACCAGGTGACTGCCGACTTAAAAAAAAAACTATAAAAACGACATTCTGGAAGAGTCTGACTTCACAGTCTGACTCCATTAGCAGAAACAGCCCGCTCATTCGGAAAGCAGAGCATTGAGTTGGGTGACAACAGACTGAATTGCAGCAAAATGTTGTTGCCATTGCAACTGATGCGAACCGGCAGGAACGAGAGGTGAGTGCTTCGATGGGAGCGTTTATTGCTGAATTCACCGAGAAGCGCAAAGTGGGTGAATCATCACCGAACAAGTCATGTCAGCTGGGTGGGTGCTTGGAACGAGCCGTACGCATGAACACAGCCCGAAATAGATGACCTCACACAGTGAACAACAGCAAGCAATCAGCCAAAGATTTCGTCGGCATGTCTGCTATGAGGCCGACCAACACGTAAAACAACGCCAAATTCGGTTAATAAAATGATGGCTCCTAATGTACTCCATCGTCAACACTATCATTTCAGATCACTGTGAAGCGCAAACTATGTGTGCACAAAAATAGACTGGTAAACTTGATGAAATCCATTACTAACGGAAACTTGTATAAGTTCTGGGTATCACATAATTTACACAACCTCCTACAGAAATCTATTTGTCACGAGAAATCCAGATCCGGCATGCTGTGCGTAACTTCCATCTTTCGATAGTTTCAAGATTTAAGCGGAAACACTGCCATATTGGCCTTAGCAGAAGATCGAGCATGACAAAAAAAAATGAACAGACGAAGCAACTCTAAACCTCCACCGTGGTGACGATGACCGATGGGAATTTCTTCCAGTCAGTACCCGATCGAAGGCATTCAATTGCAACCAACAGTCGAATCCAACTTTGGCTACCGACTGACATTTCCCGGCCAGTAAAAGTTGAACGAAATCCGTTTCCAACCAAAGATCTGTTAAACGGCATTTGAACTTGTTTTATCAATGCAGTCACGCTTATGGGAATTCATATTAATAACAATAAAAATAGGTAACAATTAGGAACATTTTGCACGGCAGCAATAAAAGTAAAACAGCCAAATGTAAATGTGAATGTAGGGTCTGCTGCCACAGCTCCATTCAAATGGAAAAGTGGAATGCTCGTCGGAGAAGCAGCCAGAATAGCAAGCNAACAATAAAATTGGGTAACAATTAGGAACATTTTGCACGGCAACAATAAAAGTAAAACAGCCAAATGTAAATGTGAATGTAGGGTCTGCTGCCACAGCTCCATTCAAATGGAAAAGTGGAATGCTCGTCGGAGAAGCAGCCAGAATAGCAAGCCTCAGAAGTCGAAGTGTGCAGAAAATGTGCGACGGAAAGCCATGACTTGCTTGTCTAAAAGTTTGTTTAAAAAAGAAGCACCATGAAAGTTTTCACAGGCGAACTAAACTCATTGGAAAATGGATTAGGAAGACTGGAAAATAATACACTCCCTGAAAGAGTCGCAAATGACTCCTTAGCTCCAAAACAACAGCAAGCAAGTGTGCATCGAGCATGCAGCCAGAGACATTCATCCCTAAAAGCATTCATAATCCAACGGGAAAAATAATGTAAGAACAAGAGGAAGATCTTGGTGTCGAAACGGATGAACATATGATGTTTCAGCAACATTTCCTTACTCTCTACAGATCACTCTCCACGATTCTCTACCATATTTGAGCAACCAGACTCCTCATCAGAAAAGAACAAATGCTCGCTAACAGTCCCATAAATTC
>JAARMF010002600.1:9154-19947 GCA_022844705.1 Toxascaris leonina
AAATGTCGAAGCAAAGGAGTTTATTCCGAAGCAACTGAGGATTCAACTCTTCTTTTGTAATTCAATTTCCATTAGTAGTAGTCATCATCACAGACAAGTAAGTTGCCACAATAAAAAAAAGTCATCTAACGAATTAAACACATCTTCCACTGCAATCGATCTGAATCGATATTTAAGAGTAAAAGTATTCAAATATAAGTTAAATCAATCAATACCTGCCCTGCAGTATCTCTGATTTGAGGCACAAGCGGCTGACCTTTCTCATCTTTGAATCGCAATATTTCGGCTGTTATTTGTATCAAATATGAATCCAATTCACCTTTATTCCATTCATCAAAGACCTAAATTGATGTAAACATCATCTTTTAAATTATTGAAGATGAGAAGCAAGAAATCACCAAATGCAAACTTAACATCATATTCCCATTTTGCAATTTAGTTATGCGAGAATGGAGATGTTTGTTGGCAATGAACGAGATGAAACGACGTTGATCACTGAGAAGAAAAACAATCAAAGAAAAGTAAAATTGTGAGCATTGACCAAAGATATCGAATAATATTGGCTGCAAAAGTTGCAAAATCCTCTCTCCATCAAAAGAAAAGTAAAACCATTTCAATATAAGCGAGAATCTCTTTATATTAAAAATCCTCTGCTCAGCAATAACACTCAAAAAAATATTCGCATCCTAAGATGTGTCAATGGCAGGCCTATTTGCAGAATGCATCCCCCTAGTTCAACGAAAGAAATACCCTGCAAGCGAATATCTTGATGTGAACCTTAACGCAATGAATATTGGTCATTCGCATTTCCCATATAAAAGCAACTCACAACATAAAAGACCGATAACGTCTAACGGCTTACTAACTAAGCACTCTGACCATTTGGTAAAAAGCTCAGCGAAGCAACTCAGCCATCATCTTTCAAGAATCTCGTTCTCAATCCTCTCCCTTACGCACCTCTCGAGTGAGAAAAAATTTCGACCAGAAAATCCCTTCTGAAGTGCATCAAAAGAAGACAGTTGTGATTTCACAAAGTTCACTTGCCAATGGCTTCCAAAAGATTCTAATTCGCAACATAAAAACAACACTCCCATACCGTGCTATCTTCTTATTAATACCCTCTTATTCTACTATACAGTCCTCATTTAACTATAAAATTCCCTATAAATTTATTGAAAAGACCTCAGTATTCCTTCAGTGCGATGAGTTCTTTAATATGTCCGTGAATATCATCACAATTGGCTATAACCGCAGTTGTGTTTCAACTAGATCTGAGTGTAATAGAATCACGAACTGCTCAGACAACAAACTTAACAATTCACTCACCGATGACATCTCATCGTGATTGAGGCCAACCGCATCTTTGAGAAGACTATATGCTTCACAGATCAATTGCATATCACCATACTCAATTCCGTTGTGAACCATTTTAACGAAATGTCCTGCACCTGCCTCACCGACCTGAATTCATTGAAAATTTAAGCAAACTCCAACTAATATGGATGAATGAACAAAGCTTATGCCTCACGTATCCAGCAAACGATAGAAATTAGGATAGGCTCTACTTCGTTCCGAAAATGGCTGACGTGACCAGCGTTACCCGACAGAATCCTCGTACCGTCGACAGAGGTATGTCTAGAAAAATTTCAATGATTGCGTAACATGACGCCGAGTACCGCAAATTAGCACGTTTCAGAGGTCTCGGAATTCGCAAAATCAACTCAGAAGGCGATGTTGTCGAATAGTCATTATATGACATCCACCGCAAGTGATCACTGATGCTACCTCTCCTTAGCAGTAAAAATTACCTCGTAATTCGAGAAGACCGTTAACTCCCTCCCCTTCCCCGACTTCGGCTCTGTTAAAAAAACACGTCAAGTAACAGTACTGATGCATCGACACTTTTGCAGCTTACCCAATCGCAGCAAGGTTCCGACCCCACTTTAGCAGCGACACTCTGGAAAATGTCCTTAATATGAGGCCACGCCTCCGGAGCTCCACCTGGCATTAACGATGGACCATGTCGCGCACCTTTAAGAAGCAATTTTAGATATGTGCTTGATTGGACAAGGACTTGGACAACTGATAGCAGTGACTAAACTCCAATGAACAACGTTCATAGGTGTGAAACAAGTGTGCACCACACCTGTTTTATGACGATGAACATGATAAGATAACATCAGTAGTATAAATCAGTCAAAAGCCACAAATCTCAAAGATGGAGTGAACAAGAAGGACCTATGGTAAAGCTAAACCTGGGATGTTTTGTGTGACAACAGCCACTCGTTCTACCCACATCTGCGGTTCCAAAAACAGTGTTTCGGGAATCTGTTTAGCATTCAAGACGGCTGGAAAAGCGACCTGCCGCGATCCGAGCCGATGCCTACCCGAATGTTTGGTGGGAACTAGAACAGCAATAAACCATACCGTCATGATGGAAATTATGAAAGTTACGGATGTGAGAGTAACGTTGCGCAGGAGGCAATAAAACATCAACAAACGGGGTACAAGAAAGGAGGAGGAAGGAGGGGGCTGGACTTGGGGGGGGGGGGGGTTGGAAGTGTGCAAAACTACACTCATTCTAGAATTCTTAGCTAGAGCCAGCGCTGTAGGCGTTCATCTGGGCAGAGAATGCACACTATTACCGGTACGAAAACCGTTGTATACTTCAAAGTGAAGTACAAAAAAGTGTTGGAATAAACTTCTAAAATAAAGCATCAATGAACCTACCTTCTTCACCACCACTTACACCAGATCCAACAAAGAGAAACCCTTTTTCGCCAAGTTCTTTGAAACGACGCTGAAATAAAACATCAACGATCAACACTGAAGCTCTGAACTTGAATAATATGCATAAGCAATCCATGAAGCTTTCAGAATGCGGTGTTACGGCACTATATTTTAACATGCTTCTGCCAATTATTCAAAGACTGCTATCAGCCTTTCAACAGCCGGATTTGGTGGCTATCACCACAACTGACGATCGCGGAATGAAGAGGCCACTAGGCGGAAAAATTTACACCAATGATTTTTAACTCTCTGTTCTTCTTCTCTTCATAGCACTCTTTTGCATGATTGCGACCTCATCTGAGGATAAGCTACGATGTGTGACTATTGTCTTCTCCCTAATTAGGGTTTCGTACGTGGAAGATGCAAGTTGATCCATGAAGCGCTACACTAAACAATGCAGTTTACCGAGCATAAATATGGTGATGCGTTTCAAAGAAAACTGAGGAATAAAAACATGAAATAAATTGTTGTTATATCGTCGGTGCTTGCTGTAGGATAAAAGATTCCGTCGTTGCTTCATACGACTCTCGATGTGACTCACATCACCTTCCCCACTATAGATAAAAACATTCATAGTACAGTCATATATGATGCCACCCTTCCCGTTCAATGTCCACAAATAATCCTTATTGATATAAAATAGTGACTGTTTGCAGCAAATGCCCAGGGTTGCCGTTAACCGACTACTATCTGGGGACAGACACTGAATGTTTTTCCTATTCCCCCTCCCCCCCCCCTCTCCTCTATGAAATTTCTAGCGAGGTTTTTGGTACCTAATTAAGGGATAACATGAAACGGCATTAGATATCATTCTCTTTCAGACTTTCGCATGCCCATGAACTGTCCATGTGCAGAAACTCGATAAATGAGTTTGCTGAATGCAGACGATCACATCGGTTTTGGTATAAGCTTACGTTGCACGTGAATGGTAAGCATCTATTAGCAATTATTGTCGAGATTTTAAGAATAAAACTGCTTAAAGACAGATTTACATTTGTGTCGATGTATTCACTGTTGCCGGCATCGATGATGATGTCACCTTTCTCCAGATATGGCAGCATCTTTGCGATCATACTGTCCACTGCTTCGCCAGCTTTCACCAGCAATAACACACGACGTGGTCGCTTCAGTTTCCTTTAAAATCATATATGACGTTAGGTTTATTCTTATAGCGGTGACATAACCGACAACGACCCTAATGCATCACTTCAAGAAGCATTAACGACCAATCATATGACCCTTATTACGCCCGCATATTCATCGACTACAGTTTAGATGCTTCAAACAAAATGGTAGTTGAACAATCTGCAGCCAATACTGCACACATCTCTGAAGGTGAGGAGCCAATCAACTTTGGATTTTCTTCCTCATCTCTTGTGCTCGCTCAAGATTTTATTACTATTCTCCATACTACTATACGTCCGTCGATGCCTTAACTCATCCCATTTCATCTGTGCATTCGAGCTTCTAAATAATTTTTTTGCACATTTCTTGCATGTATCATCCCTCATTTGTAGTTTTGCTTTTTTATTTGTTTAAAGACTCCAACTAATCCAATCAGACACTCTAATAAACTATGTTTCATTGTTGTATTGAAAAAAAGTATTTCCCCTTTCATCAACCTACGTTCCAATCACCTCTATGATTAGGCTTCAAAGATGAAACCCTCAACATCACGACAGTCGTCACAGATCATATTGTTGCCAAGAGACTTTTCTTGAAAAGGGATGGTTATCTTACTACAGGAAGGAGAGATAGATGGAGGCAAACTGAAGGAAGCAGTAACCACAAACGGATATTAAACAACATCAAATGACGTAACTTGAAAAAAATGGTTAATTGAAAAACCAACTTCGCCATCTCCTCGAATGAATGCGCACCAATAATTTTTGTTCCTTTCGCCTCATTCGCAAGAAAATCATCCACCTTTGAAACGGTTCGATTGAATGCACAAACCTCAATATCGGTTATTTAGTGAATACACATTAAGTGATAAATTCAATAGCAAGTTTTAAATGTGCGAATATTTGGGGTACTGAGATCAGTGCGGAAAGAATGCAAGCGCAGTTATGACAAGTGACACTCAAAAAAAAAACTTAATACCTTCGAAATGCACTATAATCCTTCATAATAGTCCCCTCATTAAACCATTATTGTCAAGAATTTATTTATGATATTTATATCGCATCAATTTTTCGACGCAACTGCACACTACTAAATTAATACTACCGAACTATATCACGACGATATGTCGGTAATGGATGAGTATTGCTGGAGGCAACTCAGAATTTACAGATTGTGTGGATATTAGATAGACATCTCAAAGTTCTAGCTGAATGGAAATTTAGATGGTTATAAATTGAAGGCGTTGGAAGATAGTGCAAAAATAAACCGATTGTAGCAGTTGCATCTATTGATTTTCGCATCACTTATTAAGGACTATAGCAGGCGATCGAGGAAAGTCAATTTATGTCAACTGTATAGCTTTCCTACCGATTGACCTCTCTCCTTTGCTTGTCGTTTGCTTCAAAAAACTTTCATGAAATGAGTGCAGAAAATTTCATTGTAAATGTTTGCAAAAGATTTGCGCAAATTAATCGTTGAAGAATGCCCACGTTCAAGGCTCCTATATGAGTTCATCAGATGCGATGGGTCCCTCTCCTTTCCGAATTATGTGAACAAGATCCCCTTAGAACTCCTTCCTATCTCTTCAACTACGAACCGCTATCAAACCGTGGTCACTAGAATCACTTTTGGAATGGAACAAAGGTAAATCATGGGAATCATCCATCTCAGCAAAAAGTGAAACTTATGAGCGCCTAAAACAGAGATGAGGATATCCATGACATGACAAATAATCGGTGATCCCTGCATCAGCCTTTGATTCCGGGCCTTAAATCGGGAGAAATACGTTCGTTGTAGAAGAGCCCGTTTACAATTAAGTATCTACCTCAGAAGTGCTCTGGTCCACACCAAACTTCATCAGAAGCTTGTACCTCATTTCAGTCACACTCTCAGCTCAATGATCGGGATGGTGCTCTCGATGCAATTACACAGCATTCGTCATTAACATAGTAATACTTACCACGAAGCCCTTGTCATTCATATTCAAGATAAGATTCTGACCCATTACGGCAAGACCAACCACCGCAATATCAGCGGACATCTTATAGAAATGTGGTGCGGGTGTATCACCTGAATATGAAACTCACATACGGATATAAGCAACGCACTTTTCCGTACGCATAACGTAACTTACCTAAAAGTCGCCTTTCTCCTTCCCACTCCATTTTGCAATGCAAAAACTCCAATGTTTTTGCACCGGAAATGGTACTGGTTTCACCTGCCAAACATGGCTGAATTGAGTATGACAGGTGTAATCCCATGCAATCAGGAGAAAGGTTACAACCACCAAGTTATCTGGCATCTAGAAAGTGCTTCATACCGCTATTCAACGCTTACTACGCACTGACATATAAAACAAACACATATACGAAACCTGCCGATGGGTTCTTGCAAGATGTGCTCTAAGTGACTGCCGTCCCCTCTGGCAATGTTGCTTTGCATATGAGCGCAGTATGCGATAGACTTCACGCTTGTACTTCATTCCTTTCGGAGGTGACCAGCTTGGTCTATTTATTGCAATGATAAGCTCTGATTTACGCTTCGCGTTTTTAGTATTTGTTGCGTTTACAAAGGGAATAACACCATCCAGCATCCGCAGGATGGGTGAGACATTCCTATCGCTGTAGCTTCCATGGCACGAGGTGTTCGACGATGATGCCAAATGCTTTTTAAATATGCTCGACATTTGAAGGTTGAGCTATCTGAGGATCGTTTCATAAATCTTGGCTGTTGCGTGTAAGCATTCGACTTTCGAGAAGCCGGATGAGTCCCCACACCCTTACCTTATATATCATTTGAGGTATTAACGTCGAAACGAGTCATACTGACCTCAAGGAAACCAAAAGTTCGATGCTTCATAAAGGGTCAGATCTATTGGAAATAAGTTGTGCAAACGGTTTGTGCAGCCCAAATATGAATACATTTTTACAAATATTTCTTTATTTATTTGAAAATAAAGTTGGCTGGTTTAGCGTGTGAAATTGCATGAGCCTTATTCGTACTAATCAACCCTTATAACATAACTACATCACTTGTTCGTCTAGGAGATAGCATAACCACAGCTTGAGAGAAAAGATCCGGATCATGGAACAAGAACTGCAGACAGCAACCTCAACTCCAGAACCCGAACTGTAGCTCTAAACCTATCGAAGAACGATAGCTATTCACGTTCTTTTTGGTTCTTCATTCTTTTTCCCCGGGAGGTTTTCGCAAACATTCATCTTGCGAAAAAGATATTTCCCACTAGGAGATTTCCTTCAGACAATCCTAAAGTACTGCAACTGCTTATGCGACAATTGTATGTCGCCGAAACAGGCACACCTGTTTTCGTTAAATGAGGTAGTGCTAGGTACTAATTGCTACTGACACACTAAATATAACAGTAAAAGATAGCGTAAACCTAAGTGAAGAATTAAGCATAAGCCGTAATTGCTTGGTGAGGCGCAAATGTCGGAGGCGCAATTGTCGCAGCGCCGCTTTCCCCATAGACAAATTGGAAATACAGCTGAGTTCATAGATATTTTCAAGTCATTGAAGAATTTCCCATCAGAGAACTGTCTATCTAACGATACGTTAAAGGATGACTATCATACGACTTCGTATCCATCTGTGGACAACCTGTCTATTAGTAATCAGAAACGGCAAGCTGTGTTATAAAATAGAAATTGAATACTAAAATAGCGTCGTATCGCTAAGTGATCATAACGAATTCCCTCAATCACCTATAATTAAACAATACACTCAACAATAGCCTATCAAGACTATCCATATTGTTCAAAAATTGCGACTTAATTCGTGTGATATGTTCGTTGAGTAAATACACAACAGGTACGTTGATGCTTAACAAGACTCCGACTGCCGATTTTCAACTGATCAGTTCAATACAATCGATATGGGGGAGAAAAGGATCGCAATACGCATTAACAGCACCTTTCAACGTTACCTCATGTAACTGTAATGTTATTTCTATAGGTGGAGGTGACTAGAATAAGCTGCCCTATTAAGTTGAATTGGCATATTCTGGTGTGTCGACGATGAGTTGTCAACGATGTGACGTTCGGATTCAGACATCATCACTGTGCTATCTGCACTATATAGTACTGTTAATTGAGTGGTTATTCTCTTACCTTTACCCAACATGCTATACTGTATTACAACATATATGTGTTATGAAACACATCTTTAGAAGGATTATTTAAATATAACACAATATCTTTGAAAAACATCGAAAATAAGCTCCACAATAACACAAAGGTTTTTAATCCGTTGCTGTATGCGTTGAAGGATCGCAACGAATATAGGTAAATCGGTGGGCATCTATAACGAAACAATAGACTCAACAATCGAGAAACTATTTGCCATCGATTGCAGAGAGCACTCTCGAGACACTCTCGACAAGCAGAAGTGATTTCACGATAAGCGAATGTTGTTCGACACATTTCAGTGATTACACAATTTTCACAGCGATGCAAACACACTGTACTCGCTATACTCTCATCTAGATATTGTTGTGTGACACAACACTGTGACAACAATTTTGACACATTGCAACGCAAAACTGCAAGACGATTTATTTTGCAATGCATTTTTAGAGTATATACCTAGAATTTTTTTTAAATCTGAGATTAAAGACCGATCGATAATCTTCAAGCACCGAACAAATACAATATAGAAAAGAATTAAATAAACATATCGGAGTTTGATCTGCGTTCGCATTACACTAATGAAACGTCTCTGCTGACTTCTCTTCCGATTGGACATATCGATATATTTCTTCAAATTCGTTATATTATGCTAATGTGCAATAAATATGAAAATTTTTGGTAAATTTATATCGCACAAAAAAGTCGCTGAAAATAAATTTAGAATTTATTTGAAAACATTTTATATTTTTTATTATTTTTGTTTTTTTTTTATTCGCATTTTGCAAATTTCCACAAAAAATGAACAAATCGATTGCGATGATATCAGAAATCGATAGACATTCGCATGAAACATTTTTGCCCCTTTCTTATTTGTTTCATCCCCTATCGAGGATCAAAACGACATAAGCAGAGAATGGTCATTGAGAGGGAATATTATGGAATAAGAAGAAGTAACAGCCACACTTCCGATGATTAGCGTATAGATTGCATGAAGCAACTTGCGAAAGTTTTCCACTTCACTATTAACTTATAAGGTAATACCTCGGAAAGCGGAAATAAAGCTAGCACTCTCATATGGAGTTATTGCTAAATAATTGAATTTTAAGCTTTTCGTTCTATTTGAATCGTTGAAAATTCTGCACTCTAATGAGGTAAAAGACTTGCTTAATTAGGTATTTAGTCGTAATGCAATATAGTTGATAAGCAATACGATTTTATCGATGTCTCATTGAGTGATTTTTAGCGGAAATAATGTGGCAGATATATTTCAACGCTTGGATTCAACTTTTGAGGGAAAAACTTCAAAACTCATAGTTAAAACCTTTCAACCTCTAAACTCATTTAAATTCATATTTGTCTCTCCCTCCTTTCACCTATCACTTTCCCCATTTATTAGTTATTCCTTAATAAAAATCCACCTAAATTTAATTAATTTTGTTCATTTTTATTTATAAATATATTATATCCCTCCACATAAATCATGTTTATGAATGTCTCTATCTTTTGTTTGTGACGAAAATATTTGATCATTCGCGAGAGGAATCTACTGAATTGGATTCCACTTGTGAATAATCAAAAATCACTTCAACGCTTAAAAACTTGGAAGATGCTGCCCGTTGATTTGCAGTGCCTCAGAGTTGGCAGATGTGCTTTCCCAATTCGCACGATGTGTTTTTTAGACGCAATCAAATTAAAACCCCTCATCCATATCAGTGCACTTGATTTGTCTATTCATCTATAAAATGCAAAAAAGCGGCGGAATTTTACAAACGTTCTGAAATAAGCAGTTTTGCGGTAAAGCGAAATGCTCATATGCATTTCCGCTCGGGTGATATTCTGACCCTGCAAGTTAACGTAAGCGTTTTCCTTGTGCATTGACGAACGCCGATGATTCGTTCTCATTTAGTGCGACATTCAGGTGTGACCTGAGGTGACATCTGCGACGGCTTAGATCGACGAACTCTGGAGCACCTGCTATTGCTTAACCGTTGTTGGCTTATTGCTGGAATGGTCGTGTAAAGTACTAGTCGTACTCCCCTGAGGCTTGTTGATACTGACTGCTGTGATGTCTTCGAATGTGATCTTTGGCCGTTGAATGTTTTCATACATGCTTTCATGTTTTCGTATTTTGGCAGCAGCCATTCGCATTCACCCAAAAATCCTTCCACGGAAAAAAAGAAAAGAATGAAAATAATTTCTCCGACTTTTAATATATTTTCGTCAGGTAAACCCACTAGGTTGTATTTCAAATGTGATGTCAAAATGTGCCTGTCCTGTACACGTGAGCATCCGCCCCCGAAATTGCATATTGAGTAAAGTGATGGTGTTGTGGATAGACTGAAGGCGAGCCGAGCAACGGCGCTCATACAGACGGATAGGCCAAAACTGGTGACATCGTAGGCTCGGAAATGAGAGAGGATTGTGTTTCTTAAAATATCGCAGAGGTATTCTCAGGTGAATGGAGTATCAGGAAACGATGCATCCAAACTACTGAAAAATTCCTCATCCAAATTGCCCTAATTTACCAACATCCCGAGACGTACTATTTCGAAATTGGGTGTAGTATTAGTATATCACTGAATTGAAATGAGGATCTGCTCCCAACATTATTTCTTCTGAGGTGTTCATACGTAAATATTGACATCTCCAATCTCCACCCTATATCTTATATACAAATTGAACACAACTGTCACAATAGTTTTTTTCGCTTTTCTGAAGAAAATTTTACGCCTT
>JAARMF010002602.1:9974-23664 GCA_022844705.1 Toxascaris leonina
GGCTAAGGGAATGAGATTCACTGAATACTATGCAAAGAGCAAAACTCAAAGGAAGAGAGAAACACATTGAAACTGCTATCTTGAATTTATTTCGCATTCCATAAATCGAAGCGTCAGGATGAATGAAAAAACACAAACGTCTATATAACTGTGATTCTTGTCGCATTTCACTAATGATAATAATCAAGCATTCTGAAGGTAATGCTGTACTCGATACGCGTAGATGCCTTCACTGAACAAACAATCACAATAAGTATAAGGGATATGAAATCAGATCCTGATCAATCATTCGGCTCATCGACCGCAACCGAATGCCATTTTAAAAAGCTGAATAACGATGTGGATGAACAACGTTTCTATGAAATTAGTTCGTTTCGTTTTTTTCCTTCATTAAGAGTTTCATAAATTTCCTTCAAAAGATGGAGATGAAGCATAGAGCTCTTTGTTGCACTGACAAGAATATGGATGTCGGGGATACAAGTTGTTGATTTTTCGAGTGCCGTCATATGACATCACAAAATTAAACACTACTAGTTGAGGAATGTTACTTAATAGCCTCTTTATGCGTCAGAGACGACTGAGAGAGAGGAGGAGGAAAAAGTCTATTTGAATTCAAGATCTACACCAAAAGTTAGAGCTAAAGATAGCAGATGTACCAAAATTCTTGCGTCTGCTTCAGAATTCCGGCATAGCAGTATTTCCTTAAGTGTTTGTCTGCGCGATTTTCCGCCTAAAACAGCTGCGAGAACAGAACATATTTGAATGATGACCACCTTCTGATAAAATCTGAACATTGAAAGGTTATTTTTTCGTGTTCATCGTGTTCTATTTCCCGAAACATTAGCCAAGGAAAAGCATGATAATTTATCAATACGAATAAAAACTAATTTAAAATTGAGGCATTTTTTCAGTATATGGAAAAAACCATTCAATTTTCATGGCACTCTGCTTAGAGATATTCAGTATTTATTCATGTCAAATTTTTACCTCATCGCTAACAACGGATCAGGAAAAAACTTTATAACTCGTTGTTCATCACAAAACATCGCAAATGTCGAATTAGTGAAGAGTCATGGATATTTTGCAGAGGTTTATTCAATTTTGGTCGCAATTGGAACGATCTTTGTTTGTTTATTGCTTACGGCGATTTTCTATTGGATAACGGTGGTCCGATTAGCTCGACTTTATGCTCCATTACGAACACCTTTTATATGATATCCTCTGCCATCATGCAATCCTTACCTGTGTTATCTTATTGCATCTATGTCATTTCACTGTTATGTTTAACACTTGTATGTTGTATAAATCATACCACTGCCAATTGCGACTAAAAAATTTCTTCGATTGCATTAATGACACCAATCAGCTTCTCGTGAGCTACGAATGGAATTGATGGGGGAATCGTAATGCAGCTGGTGCGATATATGCTTTTGCATCCAAACGTTGCAACTTGAACCTTTGCAAAATATGTGCAATTTTTTTTGATGCCTATAATTGAGAAAAAAAAGTTGAAAATCGGCATATATGGTGATTTTATGGTGAGTGCTATATACGCCATAGGGCCGTTATTCTGGCCTCATTTGTTCGGTATTTGAAACTATTGAATGAGCAGATAGACTCACACAGCGGATCAGAGCGAACAGAGGTAATATCTTTTTATAAGTCACTTTCAAAAATTGCTCTCAGGATGTATAACTCTTCTTAAGAGAGGTATATTGGTGTGATTTGTATGAAGGATGGAGGAGGAAGGGAGGATCAAACGAGGAGGATGTGTACACATCTCGTGAAATTTTTGTATTCTTTCCTCTAAAATTCGTCTGTGGATTTCCGTAGTGTTCATTAGTTTTTGTTGCCGTCGTTTTCCTTTACCCCCTCGACACACTTTTATGAGAATCCCTCTAAAATTATTGGCCTTATGATATCGCTCACCTTCATATTGTATTCTTTTGTCATTTATTGAATGTCTTTCTTTATGATCTCTTAGAGGAATATTTATTCATCGATAACAATAAAAAATAATTCGAATTAATTTGAATATTTATAACAGAAAATATTCAGTGCATAAAAATTTTTTATTCGAACAAATAACCGTCACAACAAAAATAATTTTGATTAAAAAGAACATTCAAAAGAAAATGATAAATAAGGCAATTGATGAAGAAAAAATTGAGCGCTGTAATAAATATTCAAAAGAATTTAATGCAATTAATATCTAATCAAATATATATCGCAATTAAAATTGTCTTCTTTTCATTCGATTAATTGTCGAATCTCGTGGAGAAATTTCATCATCAATGAGCGAAGATAATTAGCAAAAATTTGTTCGCAAATTTTTCCTTCACAAAATAAATTTTACAATTTTTATAAGTTTTTAATAGAATTTTTATGTATTAAAATAATAAAACAGAAAAAAAAACGCGATGAAACCATCAAAAATATTAAAAACAATTATGAGCAATAGAAGAATATTTTCAAAGGCTATTCGAAAAAAACGATATCAAATTATTCGCTAAAATATGAATCGAATTGAAGCTGATGCTTAATAACGTCAAGCTAAACATAGAATTGCCGAAAATTTTGAGAAAATTACTCAAAATTGCTCGTATGTCGTCAGATGAACACTTCTGTGGTAATCGTAAAAGGAATATGTAAATTTATAATACAAACTAATCTTTTAATATAGGTGGGACGTTGTAAGTATTGAGGCAAAGCTCGATGATTAGGGCTTTTCTTCAATATTCGCTGACCTATACGTATGATAAGTGCTTGGCCCGCTAAAAAAAATGTATTATATGCAACAAATGATTTTGTTAAATACGCTATTTATAACATACAATTTCGTTGAATATGTTATTTATAACACACAATTTCGCTAAATGTGTTATTTATAACATATTTAATAAAATTTAACGAAATCACATATAAAATAGCAAACAAATCTGTTACAATAATAAATATCTCTTCTGTTGAAATAAATGAATTGTCATTCAAACATAGTCAATTATTATTTAATGCAAAACTTAGCAATAAACTGCAAAAAGAAAGCATTTGATAAACAGTGAACAAAGAACAAATGCGATAATTTTGCAGCTTATAGCCGCGAAAATATTAGCATCAGAGTACGATGGTTGTAAAACATTTACATACATCCGGTTGTAATGTGCCTTTTCGTGTACACAGAAATACTCTAAGATAGCTTATCGTTAAGTTAAACGCACGTTTTGAATAGTATCAAATAAATAACTTTTTAAGGAATACGGCAATAAACGAGAGTTGAGGTGCCTAGATCGTCATTAAATTTGATTCGCATTCGAATAAACAATAACAAATTGCAATTGCGTTTAGAAATAATTTTCTTTGATATGCAACTTGGCTTATTTCCTCGAGGCACTTTATTTATTTATTTATTGTTTTTTACACTTTCACTGAGATGGAGTCGATTAGCAACAAGATGACTCCGCAGCCTGAGTGATCTTTTATGCGACAATACCTGAGGCAAACTTCGATTCTGCAAATTCGACGATTCTTCAAACATTCAAAGAGGGTTAATTTTCAACGTTGCTCATTTGATGTGGTAGGGGGGAAAATTTCAAACACACCCCGATATTTTGCAGTAATTTATTTTCCATTTCAAAGTGGTCCGGTCACCACAAAGAACCGCTTGCGGATAGTTTGTGCGACAAACAATATTTTAAAAAATATGAGCATCTAATTTTTATATTTGTTTACAAAAATTATGGAATTATTTTCCATGATTATTATTTCTCGGCAGCGCAATAAACGGATTGTTCCGATGAACGATATGCAAAAGTGCATATCGTGCTAACTCATTCGACACTGCTTACCACTAGTTTCAGCATAAGAATACATAAATAATTGTGCAGCACTAAGTGCTTTCATGATCATTGAAGATCGTCCATTCTGCAGAATCGAAACCCTGCCATAGTAACACTCACAAATCTAGCACATTAAGTGAAACATACAAATATAAATAAGGCACTAGTAAGCTAAAAGAGGAACCCGGCTTGAATCGAACGGTGTATAACCGTGACGTGCTGAATCCCGCTTATTGCAGACGGCAAAGGTGAACGTCATCAGAAGATATTGTATCGTCTAGGATCTGATGCCCTCACATTTAATCCCATCAAAGTAGACCGCACTATTATCGAAGCCTAAGACATCAGGTGTACGATAATCAATTAGTGCATCCCTGAAAACATAATAATTTTGAAATAAATAATCACTAAGAGAGCTTTAAAATAAGACAAAAAGTTAAGTGATAAACTGGAAATTATTTACAAACACTTGAAAATATACCTGTATAATTCGCAGTATTTAAGTAATCCGGAGATTTGAATTAGATTTGCTGATCGGCATCCTTCGTGATAACAACCGGAAAAGCATTGAGCCGGACTGCAAAACAACCGGATTGCTTGTGATAGAAATGCATGCTAGAGCTTAGACAAATGGTAGTAAATACGGATCCCAAAATGAATCTTTAATACGCATTTAAGAAACCATTCCGAGCATTTAATTTGGTTAGCTGATGGGGACTCTTTCCCGCTTTCCAACATTTCAGGCAACTTTCAAATATTAGTCCACAT
This sequence comes from Toxascaris leonina, assembly GCA_022844705.1. Classification (NCBI taxonomy): domain Eukaryota; kingdom Metazoa; phylum Nematoda; class Chromadorea; order Rhabditida; family Ascarididae; genus Toxascaris; species Toxascaris leonina. Next base: position 14,579 of record JAARMF010002602.1, read on the forward strand.
TCGTTAGAACATTTTAGACGCGTATTTGAAATGATATTCGAAGCACAAAAGGCAAAAGCAGAATTTGCTTCATACCCAAGAAGCACTGAAGTGTGCATGGGAAGAAGTTTTGGCAATAATTTTAATAATTGCGCAAAAAAAACATTTGAATCTTTCTTGCAAACGATTTTAATTGTGTTTTTTCTTAATGAAATTAAAGAACTATTAGATTGATATGAAAAGAAAATGCGAAATTTAATGCCTTGAGACAAGTATCCTCTTGATAAGCTTTGCTCCTTTGAATGAAGTCTGATAGATAGCTGAATAAGTGCACGGTCCTGCTGGTATATATGTGGTTGTTGTGGTTGTTTGTTGTGTTGTTGTCATTGTTTGTGTTTGCATTGTTGACGCGATGTGCGCAATTGTCGTAAATGTAGATGGTAATGCTGTAGTAATATTTCCATCGGTGCTAGCAGGTGCCGAACTTGATGCTGCAATTTCCACCCATTTCATGTCTGATATAAAGAGCGATACGTTCAATCGAGTTTTACCGCAATACCTTACCGTACTCATCCTGTTTTACTGTAATACCCCACCAAGCATATTGTCTACCTGCAAGCTAACAGACGAGGCAATGCCGTCAGCGGCTCTACTACCAAAAATTGAGACCTTCTGCCAACGGCTAAACGATTTGCTCGTGTGAACGAACCTTCTAAGTCACTGATATCGGCACTAAGTGCGTTATACGGCAATAAAAAGCATCAGCACCGTCGATATGCACGCATTGTACCTACTCACCACAACGTAACTATCCATTAATGCCATCGATAATAATTCTTGATCAGTCTTTGCCAAATTTATAACAGTTTGATAGCGGTTATGCGGATAAACTTCTAACACATATTATTTCGTCTACAACTGCTACACTCGTTATAATCCAAGATTGATCACTTAAATAAAGACGGATCTTTTATAAACGCTATGCTGAAGTGGTTTGCTTATTGCATTATTGAAAGAGAAATGATAAACGAAAGCTTTCAGTTTTCACACTAGTTTCTTTGCATTCCTTTACCCGTAATTGAGGTGCGCAATTCGATCGTTTTATTTGCATATTCAATCAGTGAAAGTAATAATGTTCTATTTAAGCATTCAACTCTAGCTTATATTAGAGGTCATAGGTCTTGATAGGGTACCATTTATTAAAATAATAGTAATACTACCTAATGAAGTTGTACTTGTCATATCGTTCGTATGTGGTTCATCATAGACTTCTTCGGCTTCATACATTGGTTCGTCTGGCTCTTCAAGCTTCGGCGCTGAAAATATGAGTGGATTATAGCATTCAATTATAGCTTAGAAGTCGCAAATTTATGATTTTCTCAACATTTTTTTGCACTTTTTTCTACGAGTTTTCTCTGATTTAACTAGAAAAAGCCTACGGAATGCCTTAAATTGCGACAGCGTGGAACGAAGTAAAGAATTATGACACATTTAATTTCAGTAAAACGAGTTATTATATTGGAAATATGGAGTAAAATATATTGATTGAAATATTTCTTGACATCATATGAAAGCAATAAGAATTTATGAACTTAGAGAGGATCTGTAAAACTCATAATATATTTCAAGAATTGAAGACTATTTTAAAATATTCGACAGATCTGAATCAATGAAAAAGTTTGTAATATATAAAAAAAAGATTGCCATCGAAGTGTAGAGTTTGCCAAAATGAAAGAAAGATATAAAAGAGAATAATTGAATGGGATTTTATTTTTGGACTTCAAGAAGAAAATAGTAGAGCATAAATGAAGCGAAAATAAACGTCGAAAATATTATATAGAAGGTTAATTTTAGTTTGGAGAAGTGCAGCACAAATTGGGACAATTTCCAAAAAAAAAAAAAACCTGAAATAAGACAACGTCTATTGTTGATGGTCGAAAAAGATGGCTGAGATATCAGTTGACAACTGCACAAACACACCTTTCATGATGCTTGGCAAATATCGCAATAGGCGTTCACTCGTTAGTGAAACAAAAGAGTGGGAGAGAGACTTAGGTCCGTCCACCCTCTCATCCTACCTGCATCCTTTGTTCCACCTATTGATCAAATGTTTAGGACCTAGTTCATCTTTTTTTTTTTCCGAAGAAAATACTTCGTTTAATGGCAATGAGTGAGGAAAAATTTTTTAAAACTTGCTTGAATAAGTGGCGGTGGTAGGTATAGCGCTGCTAGTAGTGCTAACATCTTCCTTCTCATCATTGATCATTATCGTTGATCGCTCGGTGGGAGTTCTCTCAGTGATATTCTTCGCTGCTACACGTATGTTTATTATATTTGAATGTAGCTTCTTTGGTTTGATACGTATCTGAAATTGTGGGATTTCAGCATTTTGGCAGTTAATTTTTAGGGAATAGAATACAACATGATTCGAGTTTGTTATAAACGAGTACAATTCTATACCTACAATAAATTGAATTTAAACAACTCCATTAAAACAGGTAAAGGGCAGAATAGATTAAAAGTTGACGATGAAGTGAGGGGTGTTGATTACAAGAATATATTGATAAAAACCCGGAAATACTCGTTTTTTTTTCGTGGAAGTAAAATTCATTCCTTCTTTTCTGGAAGTAAAATTCCATACAATATAGTTTGTTTTTAGTAAATCTGTCTTTTTTTGCAATCAGAGATATAAATATGTTTGAATAGATATTTTTCATACTCCATCCTCATCCTGAATAAAATTTGCCTTCTGTTGCAAAATTTCAACCATACGCAACAATAGACAACAATATACTTCATCTTCGAAGATTTCGTTATTCTCTCGTCGTTGATTCCCTTGATCTTGAGCCTCGTAAGAAATGTCGTTTTTTGTAAGTTTTGTCCATTTTGGCTTGTTCTCAACAATTGTTGAACATACTTCCTCCGTGTAACTCGAAAGAACTGCCTCTAAAATAGTGATTTCCAATGATTTCAGTTAGTTTTAGTTATTGTTCAAAATGTTCCACTACCAAATTGAGGTAAATGGATGTTCGTTTTTTTCTTGACACACCGATATTTTTGATGTTTTCAATGATTTTTTGACTTCAGAAAACTTTTTTAAGTTTTAAAAAATTTCTCCAAAGTCCTCTTATCGGCAAGAAAACTTCAACGATATTTCGCCGTCTTTTTGGATTTGCTACTTATAAGACTGCTCATTGGCTTTAGAATAAACTATAGTTTTTCCGACTTTCTTAACGTCCTAAGAACGATTGACTGCACTGTCGGCAACTGTTGGGAATGATTAAATTAAGAGATATCATCATTTATTTTATAGTGATTCGGAATGGATTTTCAGAAAATACCGCCGAATAAATTTCCCATCTCAATAATGAAAATACTTACGATCAGTGAAGCATCGAAAATCGAAATAGCTATGCTTCGTTGTTGTTGTGGGTACATAATTGAAGCGATCCAGATTCGATAACCTGTAAAGAAAACAACTCAATAATATTATCGCAAATTTAGTATATGATCTTCAACGGCAAAAGTTGAAGATTTTATTGATATTAGTTATCAAAAAATCAACCAAATAACATCCGGTATAGAGTGAAATTCAAAAGGAATTAAATATCTTCGAAATGATAGATAAAGAATTGGTAAGTTTTTTAATTTGATGATGACTGAATAAATTTTTGAAAATATTCGCAATTTTTCCGCTCGTAGAAAATTTTTTTGGATGAACCGTCGAGAAATAAAAAAATGAGAAAAAAATGAGAAAAAAAATCTACATCGATGTGGGCTAACCGATTTTCTTTATTGATGAGACATGTGCTGGAATCGAAATAATACTGTAAACTTTGACATTCACTACCATAACGATTTGGTGCATTCACACAGAAACATTTACACTCATCAATAGTGACGTTATCCTCAACGGCGAGTGCCATTCCTTCGAGCACAAAATTTGGCAATTCCAAAAAGCAGCTATCGGTATATTCTGAAAACAATACAATCAGAAATCATATGGATTTTTCTAGGACTTCGTACAATAGCTCATAAGTTAATTAGCATAATTTTTAATTGGCTTAATTAGCACAACAAAAATCATCATTTAATCGAGCCATTCATTGGCTTGATCAAACGCTAGCCTAGAAACGGAGTGAAAATTCCCACCCCACCCCCTCCCCCTCCTACCCTCCGTTATCGGAAGATCGGAAGACAATTTCCCTTGAGGATTCGTTTCACTGTCGAGACGTAGCGATAGTGAAATATTTTGTCATACAAGTGGACTACCATGGATAATGAGAACAGTTTGGGTGGATGAACGGAAGTCGGGAAACGGATGATAGTGTGAAGGGAAGATGTCGAGTAATGCCATTCCTTCATTCAAGAGGAATGCTCGTATTGGATGCTAAGGGCATATAGTTCGTTCAACGACTTTGAATGATGATTTTGGCTCGGATTTTATATAGATTTATAAGATCTAACATTGTGAATATCAGGTAATCATTATTCTGATAGGATATCCTCTATCCCCTCCTCTCCCTCATCTCTCCTCCCCCCTCCCTCCTCCCTCCTCCCTCTTCCCTCTTCGAAAAAACACACCACTTTTCAACGACTTATCACTTTTCCATCTAAAATCTGCAGCTTTATTTTATTATTCAATAGTCTTATTTACTCCTTCACTTAGCTAAATCTTCATCTGCTTTCAAAGAATTAAATCGGGAGTAACCAATCTGAAGAACTTTATACGAAGAACTCTTGTTGCATGCATTTCTCAGGTGTGTTATTAATCAGTCGTTTTATACAACCAGTGTACTGTTCTAGTATTAGCTGCCTGTGAATGAAGATTATTTTGACTAATAAGCCAAACGTATAAAAGGTGAATACTCCCTGCATTATAGCAATTGCTCACCGTCTCGAATGAAGACGTACACTGAAATGCAAAACTTGCTATTTGGGACGTTTCTTCATCGGTGCAATGAAGACAACTTAATTTATGAAACCGGTGGGTGGTAACTTCATCCTTTTTTCATGCCTCTCTCCACTAATATAAATCATTTTATCGGTATCCTTCTCCGCTTCATAAAATCCTCTAGCTATAAATATTCCAAGCATGTAACATAGCATTATCCTCCTATCAGTGAGGATTTACAATTATTTATGCTGAAGAACAGTAACAGAAAGAAGTACTGAGACATAACGCTCACTTCCGGAAACGCTTTTAGTTGTTGATGATGCGGTTGTCGTTGAGGTTGAAGACGACGCAACTATTCGGCATCCATTCTCATGTTTCTCCTCCGATAAGTGTTTTATAGCTTCATCTATAAGTATTAATGCTAAACGGAAGTTTCTCATCAATTGATTAGCCACTCTTTCAAATGATGGACGTCTGCTTTAGATGAAAATAAAGAAATCGCCTCCGAAAAAGTTGCTGAAATATTCATTCGCAGAAATTTTATAGCGCGGAATACTACTAAACACTGATGTCAGCAACAAATCAGGTAACGAAGAAAATGAACTAGTTACCTGTCAGTTTAGCTATTTTCAAAGCAAAACATAGTGAACGCATATTTCTCTGCATAAATTTGTCGAAAATACTCTCGAGATAAATGCAAACGCCCATTGAGTTATTATTTATTACTAATCGTTAGCACTGTTCTAAACATCCAAAGTTCTGCTCTTAACACCACGAGATGAAGCTTAAAAATTCATTGCTTTAAAGCATTCAGAATTGGGAGGTGAAGCACTCAATATCACTGTTCCTCTTCTTTGATAGGGATCTGTTTCATCATTCGATAGCGGTCGATGATAGTTTATCGACGTTCTCGACACTACTTTTCTAGCTAAATGTTCTCTTTATGCTAAACAATTCGTAATATATTTCTATTTCCTGAAATTACCAAATTCGATGGATTCAACTAACTTGGAGGACACAACATGCCGATATAGCTGACATTTAGTGCTATTTGAGAGTTTTGTTGAAGGAGATTTGCTCGTTGCATTCGATTGTCCAAATTGAGTATACAATCACGTTCGTTATGATAATAGGTTGCCGATGCACATTGAAACGAATATCTTCCCGATGACCTAAAATATTCCCCATTGGCTATTAGTAAATTTTGACGAAAGTAGTGAACGGATTCAGAGATTTTACGACTATCTTTTGTTGAAGAATATTCACTTGCTTGCTGGAACATTAAAGATAATCATTTAGCGAAAACATTTACTAAGTGAACAAGCTTCATTTCGTGGGACTCCTCTAAAGAGAGTCATGTTGATAATTTGATAATTTCCATATCATATTGATAATCAACAATTAAATTTCTCCAGAGAGGATCCCTATCAGCGCTGTTCGAATGAACTCATAAAGCTAAAGTTTATCTCGAAGTCATTGCATCAAATTAGTTTCTTTCAGTGCTGTTTTCAATTCATGATCATAATGAGATAATCTAATGAATTTTGGCTTGCTTAGAAATATGCTCCTCTTGTTATGTCTTTTAATCCTCTACCGCTTGTGATTGTTGCAAATTTAAGTTGCGCAATATAAAAAAAAATCTCTAAGAATAGAACATATAATTATGTGAATTATGTGAATTAAAGTGGAAAGCTAACGCTGTGGTCTAATAATGCAGCAAATATGCACTTATGATTTATGGCAACGAGCACAATGCAAGTTCGCGATATCTCACTATATCGTAGCATTAAATATTGCACAGTTCAAATATTCATCTCTATTTCGAGTTAATATTTTATCAAAATTAGTAAAGAGTTAGATATTGAGGAAGGGAACTTGATTGAAATTGTAATGGAGCAAAAATCGTGAATAATGAACAGATCAATCAAGCAGATAAGTTAAACTGTAGCAACGCAAAACCATTATCGAATAGAACAAAGAAATTGCGTAATCACCTGCTTGTTGCGCAAAAGCATTGACATTCTTCCAATGAGACATCGCTTTCGAGACCACCCGCTATGCTTTTCATTAAAAAACCATCGAGCACCTATAAATTTTAAACTCTTATTTTCTTTGCTGCAAATATTTATATCAGTTCAAAGGTTAGGTCACTGAAGAATGCAGTTGGCGAATCTCACCACCATCAAGCAATAAAGATACGCATAACGATATTGAATAGCACATCAACTTGATGACGATATTTAAAACAGACAAAATAAGTGCTTACTTCAAAACATGACTCGATTGATGTCGATGGTGTCTCAATTTCCTGTATTGCACTTCCATCGATAATAACATTACCTTCAAATGACAGTGCTATGAATGGTGGTTTTGCAGCTGCATATTTGTGCCATATTGATGTGAGAGGAAAAGCAAGAAATTCAGAGGAAAAGATAGAAATTCATCTAGAAGAGGAGAGAAAATAAAATCTATACGCACAATGAAAGAGCTCTAACATTCTTTCGATTTCAATGTGACAAAATGGAAACTCATTATCGTACATTCCATCGAAAACGATTGAAAATCTCTCGAAAATAATTCTATTCTTTTCTTCTCTTAAATAAGAAAAGCTTTGAAAAATGCGTTCAAATAACCAACTATTTTCGCTTGATGTTGTCGAATGAGTGCTTGTGACTATTTCCGTCTCTTCATCATCCCCCTCATTTTCAGGTAGCGTCGATGTGGTTAAATGCTTTCCAACTTGTCCCGCTTCGATTGTCATTGTGCTCATTGATTCCGTTGATAACTCTATTGTTGAGGTTTCTGTGGCAGATTGAGCCAAGCCACTTTCACTTATTGGTTGTGTCAAACTAGTCGTTTGAATTTCAAATGTTGATTCTGATGTCGCAGTGGTTGAACCTCCGTGTGTTGATTCTGTTGGATCAGTTGATATACTCTCAGGTGTTGATTCTGTCATCTTGGTGACTTCACTTTCAGATGTTAGCTCTGCCAACTCAGTGGCTGGACTTTCAGATGTTGGCTGTGTTGACTCAGTAGTTAATTCATTGAAATCTTGCTTTTCGGTTTGAATGGATCCAAATTTCTTCATTTCTGGAACGTGCAGATGACTGATGAGAGACTTTCTTGATGGGACGAATTCTGTTTCGACGATCTCAGTCGATAGATTCGCTTTTGTGCTCATTGAACTTGATTTTTTCGGTGCATTTGCTAGAGTCTCATTGGGTGTTGAATAAATACTCGAGACTGTAGCGCTCACAATTTTAATTGGTATTGCAAGGAATTCACTCGAATCTGACGTTTTCATTGCCCTATTGATTGATGGGGTTGTACTGCTGTATACTGCATCGGTTTCCAGTGTCTCCCATTGTGCTTCTGAATATGAAGTTGAGGCATCCGTTGGCATATTGAATGTGTTTAATTCAGTAGACATCATTTGTAGGGTTGTTGCTGGAGTTACAGTGTGGAGCATTACTCCTGCAGTGGAGTCGTGTGCGATCACCGGTTCATGAGACGTCTTCATTATCCGAGATATGTCAGTTGTATCCGAACTCAACGTTGACATCAAAGTTGTCGAAATAGAAGTGGACATCGTAGTTGGTTCTTTGTTTGTTTCCGAAGAATCAGTCAGAGCACTCCTCTCTCCACTAGCAGGTGGAGATGAGGACATTTTTGGAAGGGAGGCCTCAAAGGAATGACTGAAAACATCAGCGGCTTTTTGTTCGTTGACAATCTCATGGAACTGCTTCGGACAGTCGTTCATACTTCGTGCCGAAAACACTGAAATTTACAATAAAATAATGAAGATGTGTTATATATTGGACATAAAACGTAATAGGTGAAAAGTAATGTTTTTATTGTATCCATTACAGCATTATAATTTCAATTATAAGTCCATTAATTTAATTCTACTTTTGGTGCCTTTTTATGCATAAATCTTAGTCGTTTGGGTGAGGTTTATAATTTTGGCTCCAATAGTTGGTTACTTTATTAATGAAACAGTGGAGAATTATTGTGGCGACTAGGCTGTACAAATAGCGGATGCAGAGTTATGCTACACAGTAAGTTCTCTCACAAGGACGCTTATATATGCCGATCAAATAAGGTGCATGAAACTTTTCACCTTTCATATACATCAGTAAGAACCTCTTATGCCATCTTGTACCATTCCTGATGAAACCTTTTATATTCATATATATATATATATATATAT
>JAARMF010002603.1:0-13211 GCA_022844705.1 Toxascaris leonina
AAGTTATAAACCCTCGCGGGCTGAATTTACGTTGAGAGAGCGATATCGTCAGCAACTTTAAGCCGCGTTCATCATATTCGAAAGTTACGAATATCTCGAAGTGCCAAAAAATTCGCATATACTTCCCAACTGATCGATGTTTCGTTTTCCATATATCCGATGGGAGAAAGATGAGCCTTTTAGGGATTTGCATGAGTCATCAGATAAGCAACAACATGACGGCATTAGCGTTTATATTTCGTTCCCTGCTGGTAATTTGGGGAAACGATTGGTCTAATAACACAACGTAAGAGTGTCCCTCTCAGACATAGTGACACACTCCCTCATCGTCATTATTTTCAAACTCGATGATTGCATCGAAATTAGAAAAACACCGAAGGGATGTTTATAAAACAGACTCCTCCTTCGATGCTTTATTCCGAAGCTTAAAGGTCGAACATTGATGTTTGCCTATAATGCAAATACACCGCTCTTTACATACGTCTCTATGCCTCATTGCCTCATTGCCTCATTCACCGATATCTGAGGTTAACCAAGAGGAAAGAATTGGAAGTGATGGTTATGCACCTGCAAGCAAACTTCTTAATCGCATAGGTGACGATAAGCTCCTTCCCTTCGTGAATAAACAAACTCGCAGTTTGGGTTTCTCCTTTGTCAAAATAACCTCGTATCTCTTATACCCTTCATACCCTTCACTTGTTCACAAAAAACGCTGCAAGCTGGAATGATGCAAACGGGAGTATTGCATATAGCTCTCGTCATAGATATGAAGGAGGAGCTGTAGTACATCGCAGATGTGGTATAGGCAAGAGTTGTATATTGCGACGATGATGCATTAATCAGATATCAACAAAAGAATAGGCATCCCTTTCGAAGCATTAAAAGAATTTTAAATAACACCTCTAATGTAAAAAAAAAAACGGAAAAATATCACGAGTAGTGATGCGCAAGCATCAAGCAAACCAATCGAATGAACTTTGTAAGGGAATCTATGAGGCATAAATTTTATCTCTCCGATCATCAATTACTTAACAGTTGCGATCACTTAGCATAAACGAAGAAAGAAACAACGCACAAAATAGGAACATATGAGAACATCCACTCAGAATACGAAAACAAACTCAGACAAATGCTACGTAACATCACGCACCTCAACAATTATCGTTAAAAGACAACACAAAATTAGTAATAAAAACACATATAGTAACATCTTGCTCAAGTCACACTTTCTGGAAGTATTTTACAAATGCAGCCAAATACCTCCCTTCTTGTCACACTGCCTTCTGTCTGTAGAAGATAATACAACAGGACTGCCAACTCATCTTCCTTCTCAATGATACAAACGTACCAAACCTTAGAAATATCTGTCTTGTTGAGTACGATCAACGTATCCTCACCACCCAACCCTACCCAACACCTCCTCCCCCTTCAGTGATGTCCATCCCTATCGCCTCTCATTATCACTGCATCCTCCTCATTAACTACCACCATAAAAATCGCTTACGATAATGCTATCGATGCGTTAGGAATCATTTTTCCGCCGAGTGGACAACCGACATGGTGGCATTTCGTTCGTTCGGTGATCGCCTCAAAAATAAGTAAATGCAATGCATCACCTCTCACGTCGATGCTTTCACACGAATTAACAACACATATAAAACAGTAACACAAACACTACAGTTCACCTCATTCATTGTGCGGAGATATTCGGCCACCGTTATTCACAAATATGCAAACAGTAATAAAAGGAAACAAATTTCAAATATTAATACATGCAAATACGCAATAACGAATGACGAATCGTGCGAGTGACTTCAATTATTCTCGCAGATTTGACGCAATTTTGCATTAATATACCTCTTACATTCGATATGTTTGAGGTGCCAAGATGCATATTATTACGGAAATTTGCATGGGATTAAATAAATAAAAAGTGCACAATAAGATGCGAACAGAAGAACCTGAAAAGAGGAAATTTTGGAAGATTGCTGCAAAATGTATTCACAAACATATCGCATACTTCACGAAGCTTTCATCAACGCTCCAAATCGATAATCAACGGAGTCAACTTCTTTTATATATTAACAAAATTCACGATGAATTTTATTCCCATCCAACAGCTTACTTAAGAAACTTCAAACATTCACCATCCAATAAATGGTCGCTATCATGCATAAATACAAACGGCAACGTTTTCGTAATCTATGAGCAGATGTCTCTTCGAAGTTACCTGGGATCGAAACTCAGCAAATTACCTAAAATATTACAAAATATATATTCATCGGTCCATTTTCACTTTCCTTCTTTAGACTCGAATATCCAAAAACAAAACAAACTGAGAATACCGCCAAACGGTGGGAAAACAATTGTTCTAAGAGTCAACATCAACAAGACACATATCTGCACTTTACACTCGCAGCGCTGACTAAAACGTAGCCATAGTCGATTGGTTAGGTGCACGTAGCAAATGTGAAATCCAATAAACAAGCATCAGTTAATTCATCCACTTCTGACAATTCGGTGCTCCGCAAAGGCATGCAATCTTGTCGGCTGTGTCTTCGATGTCAAACTGATAATCGTACGTCAACTGAAACAAACTCACCAAAATAATCATTACATCAAACAATGCAACATTGTTAAGTCAGAAATCAGGACAAGCTATTTACTTATCCGACATAGTGAACCGGGATTCATATTTCTGCAATGACTTCTGAAAGCGGTCGGGTCTCTTGATTAAATAATACATCTTGACAGTCACTGTCGCTGATTTGAGGTGTCGAATTCAGCAGACACATCGAATGATGGTTGAATGTTGTCTGTGGTGAATTCAGTTTCGCACAACGTTGTCACACATATCTTTCTTTATTCTATTCCGTTGCAACGTGATGAATAAACTCATTTAGAAATCGATTTGAATGACTTCACGCCATGGAGCACGGCAATTCCGCAAACTTCGATGACATTACTATACTTATGCTATCCAGCAATATTGATTGTTTCTTAACTATTGACTATTAACTTCTTCTTCNNNCTTCTTCTTCTTCAAAAAAGAATCTTAACATCATTTCCGCTGACAATCAATCTTTATGGGCGGAAAAGTTCTTATTATAGAAACGAAGATGCCGCTAATAAACAATTCAACTTTCTCTTTCGTGCTAAATGTGTAACTGCTCGAATATGGTTACGACTGCTGGGAAATGATTTCGAATGAGCAAGAAATGTTCTTCAAATGTTAATTTTTCAAGTGTCGTGGTGCAAAAGTCTCTGTTCCAGACGTTACTTTGTTCCCCTCTGAGACGAACCTTTCATTGTTCTCCTATCTTCACTTATAACTATGTTAGGAAACGTAACTAGCTGTATTTGCATTTGATGTGAGTTACTTCGCTTATTAATAACAATGTTGGCTCTTAGAGGTAACTCCATCTAACATCCCGAACTTGAATTTGAACTCCGCAAGTCGCCACTCTCATGAGGAACTGTGTTGATAAGGCCACTCTGATGCGGAACTGTTTTGATTTATATTTTACAAAATATGCAAATGCGTGATCATCGGAAAGATGTGGCAGTATAACAGTGGTTAACTGCAAAATGGCCCTATCTGTTGAGGCAAAGAACGGCCACAAAGACCGCCGCTCTTGCAAAATAATTGACTTCTATAAACACTCCGTACCTCTTCACCGGCGCTGATCGGCCGATTGGCGATGATAATAATCTTTTTGTCATCACCATTCGGTCCCGAAGCAACAATCCTCGTACTGCAGTTCGGATCGCACGAGTGGTTGATGTATCTCGCTGGTCCACCAGCCATCGTTGCATCAACGAGCCTTTCTTCATCAATGCGGAACATATATACACCACGGTTCTGAGCTTCATATTTCTTCTCGCGCATTTCGCCAACCTTAACACAGAAAAAATTAGGCACGAAATTTGTAAAAATGGGAACAAGCCTAACGTCACTGGTGCAACACACACAAAAAAGCTCCATGGAAATCGCTCGCTCATGACCCCATCCGATTTCAACTCTGCTCTCCTTGGTAACCTTTCCTTCACTACGCTGATTCTCAGCACAAAGTGCATCCCGATAATCTCTTCGATTGAGTCAATAAATATAAATGAAGTGCTCTGCGGAGAGGCGTTCTTTTGAGGGGCGTGCTCCACATTTCCACACAATTCAGAGTTGCAAAGAAACAGCCGTGAACACTAATTTACCAGCCTCCTCACATTGCCACAAGCATCTTAAATTAGTTATCACTTTGAAGCAAAGCAATTCTACGCATCATCCTAAGCCTCTCTTGAAACGAATGACAAAGTATAATGGAATATATATAACTCCAAGGAAAGATAATGATATACTACCGACTAAACATGTTCGGTTGCAAGCAAAATAAAAAACTCGTTTTAAGCTACAAATTCGGTTTGTGTTCGCAGTTTCGTCTTGCAGCAACGTCAGCATCGACGCTGACATACAACTTCCGGAACCCCCAAAAAAACTTGGAAGCCCATGGCTTGGAGACTTCAACAACTCGGTAGCTACTGCACATAAATGGATGGCTTCTTAAAACCTTTGATCTAGTTTCTCAAGTCACTTTCTACTGCGATTATAAATCAATAACACATCTCCTCCGTTTACTGCACGAAATCACAAAGTTTCCACCAAAGATATTAGTTTGGAATGTAGTGGAAAACATTGGAAGGAACCACCCGTCAATATAAAACAGCCGTCGGTTGCAGATATCCTCGTTCTGCTTCTCTACGGTGAGTGACCGGTAAGACGCATCATTAAACAGGCTGTATATGTTTCTTAAAATTTAGCATAGAGGATTATCAACTGCTGTTTGCTTCCAGGGAGTACGCGATAAAGAGGTCAGTTTCTTTGGAACTGCGCAACCAGCTGCGTTGTGAAGTAACTCCACTGCAGGAACTATCCCATGCTGCCCGACGGTGCTGCTTAATGCTGACATTAGAAGCCTCCAGCGCCTCAAGCACAGGACGTCCCGGAATGATTTTCGAGGCTTTCAAACTAAATACTTCCCAGGAGCAGCACTATCAGCACGATCAGCGATGTTCAGCTCACCTCGCTACGTATCACCTCTCCTTTGTACTCGATAATCATTGCGTTCATTTCGATGTCCCGTTTTGCATACAGCCCAAGACCTTGAATGCGTGATCTAGCCAAATATACATTATTCTTCCACTCTTTCTTCATCTTCTGATATTGCGTATAATAACTGCCACTAAGCTGTCCCGGCTCCCATCGTGCATAAGGACCGAGCACCACATCAGGTGATAAGCCACTCGCAAGCAGCATTGCTCGTGTACTCGCATCCACACCGTTGTTCGCCCAGCTCCCTCCACCACGGGCTTAACAAAGATAATTACCAGAGAAATGAAACAATGAGCCTCACTGATTAATTGCGGCACATCAAAATTACTCACAAACCTAAGTAAAGTTCGCCCATTTGTTTAGTGAAGACAACTCACATTATCAATGAATACATGAATTGCAAGAATTTGTTCTATTAACATTAAAGAATAAAATGAAATCTCAATGATGAAATCAAGTATTTGTGTCACTGAATTAAAAAATATTTCGTTCACAGTCATGTCGTAGGCTCATATTCTATAAAGAGAAGAGGCGCAACATAACATTTCGAAAGAAACACTTCGATTGAGTCCCAAAAGAGTATGAGCTCGAAACGTCACACTATTCCATCACCGTCGCAACATAAAAAGAGAGGAACATACTTCTCGAGTCACGCGATACAACATCCGTAATACTCGATGATCGCTGTGTGGATGCGACTGCTGCCGGTGGTGTGCGATGGTGTCGATGTTTGATAAGCGTGCGGAATCGTGGCTCACAACGCGCGCATCCACTTGGATTTACTGCTAACGGAAGATCCATCAATGGGCTCCCCCCATGCTTGAATGTATATGTCACTAGCTGATCCACTCCAGGCAACTGAAATGATCCACTTCACTTAGAATGCACCGATATGCTGAACACACAACAGTGAAAAATAAAGGCGATAATCTCTCACCAATAGCTTCGAAATGGGCAACCATAAAACATTACTTGCCAAGCACCCACACAAACAGCATCCAATGTTGAAACCTCACATTCGCTACTGCCCAAACATCATCCAATGGCATTCTACACGAGTTACTGTGTAAGACACAAATGGTCACGTTCCCACTTTCACAACGGTAAAACTCAATCGAAACGGAACAGTCGAGCACCACTGTCTCAAACAATCAATCATGTTTGACGATTGCGAATGTAAAAGTCAAGTGACGTACCGATTCGGTCATTTTTGAGATAGCCGACTCGGTAAGTCCAAAAAGCGCTTCGCCGGAAGTGTGTGATGGAAATATATGTAACATATTGCCTGCCTTCTCACGAGTCTGATCGGCAGCCGTTAATATACGACTCCATGCAGCTGGAAAGGAATTAAAACAATACAAACGTGAGGAAAGAACACTACATCATCCTCTTCGTCAGCTTCTCTAAAAGCAATATGCCTTTGTGTCTTCAATAAAAAGGGAAGCTAATCTTCAACACCGAGTTTACAAACAAAACGGCGCCTCGATGGAACTGAACAGCAACTACTCTGCTTTCCGGTTAACTTCACGGTACAGTGGTTGGTTGATCGAATACGGAGAGATCAGCACAGAAGATTACGCAAGAGGTAAACATTTAACGGATATCGCTAACAGAAAGATAGGCAACGCGGAAGTATTTAATGCATAAAACAGGAGTTGACTTTTGCAGAATTCGCAACAAAGGTCAAAGTCAACAATGTTTAAGGAACATGCCATCAGTCTGAATTATTTCAGTCTGATATATCGCCAAGGCTATGTATCATTCATGCGAAACATTCTCGCACTCTTTGCCAATCATGCAGCCATGAACGACCGTTACAATTAAAACAAATATGCATCGAATGGAACAAAAAGGAAAACCCCATCTAAGAAAGAAAATTATTCGAAATGCTTCATTTATATTACACTCTCGTGGACTTTCAAGAAAAAAGTTCTCATCCCTCTGCCTCCATCTTAGAAGAACGATTTAATCGGTTTAAAAATGAGAACATCGATACACTTTAACAACTTTTTATGATGCTTAAATTACTCCTTAAAATCAAATTGTGAGGGAAGCTACCGTTCATCGACAATGGAACATTTCCCTTTCCCCACTCCCTCCCCTCTCCCCTCCTCTAAAAAAAGCTTTGAGAAGAAAAAGAAGCAAATTCCCCCATAAGCGCCTGGTGTTTTCAAAATGCAACAGCAAGGCAGCAGTCAGATCAAGTACAACAATCATGCCTTAACACAACCAAACCCTTATCATCCTGCACAGCGTCATCAGACGTCTTCACTGTTTTATTAGCGGTCTTCAATCTAAATCGACCAAAACGAACCGGTAGCTGATGATTCGCGTATCTCTCTATTTGCATCATACGAGATGACGAATTCAGCGCTCGACTTGTTGTCCCTGATGGAGCATTCGAATCGCATGCGCTCGGTTGCATTAAACGGTGACCAGAAAATTCGTGTTACACTATATCCGATCTATAAAACCACTCTGATATCATTGTAGCAACAATTCGCGCATCAGCACAAACAACAAGCAATCGGTCCAAGGATTTCAATTAGATCTGGGATCGGACGAAACAAGGTCATGATATACGGGCGTATCCTACTATAGTCTGCAAGAATCCGGGCAAAGTGTGGCCGACGGCGACGACTGTACTTGACTAAATTCAAGGAAGGAAGATAAACGCTAATTTCCAGGAGGATCCCATTCGATAGCCCATCGTTGAAAGGTTGGCCGAACAGGGGACGACGGTCACACACTTCGCGCAATAACACCAACCCATTTGGCAGCGGGCCAAAATGCGACAGTACAAAAATTAACTTCCAAGGGGCCGGATCTGCTAAACCGAAACAATTANCAGTACAAAAATTAACTTCCCAAGCGACCGGATCTGCTAAACCGAAACAATTACCTCAGAAGGTTCTGCTGAACAGCTTCCATGGCTGAATGCGAAACCACTTCTACATCAACGGAAAATCAAACAGCAAGCAGCTGCTTCCTTAGGTGCACTTGATGAATCGCGCTTTCAACGAACAATTCAAAAGGAAAGGAAAATGCGACGAACTGGGAAGATGAAGTCGTTGTTGTGGAATGCCTTGAGCTGTTCAGGAAGTAGCTGTCCGATTTGGTGGAATATCAGTGTCCCCACACGAAGTACAAGTTTCCCTGAATCGGTGTTCTGGAACAACTTTGCAATCAGCTGATTCTCCTCTCTTTCGACATAAACACGGCGCAACGCATCCAGCCTTTCAACAGACATCTCCAATCGAACATCTTCGTGCGCCTCACATATGAACGTCTGCAAAGTTCATTCAAGTTAATACCAAGTTGGAGCAGTTTACAATATATTTCTATAGTACAATCACAGAGTCCCCCTCTGCTCAGGAGCATATCCCCTCCAATATAGCCATCTTCCCAGTGAGTGAGCAGCTCGACCACCCAATACAATTACACATTTGCTTGGATTGTGGAAGATAGTAATCGACACCTTTCTCTCACTAAACTCGTCCATAGCTCATCGAGGATCACTTTCCCTCATTTAATTCTTCGTTAGTATTTTTCCCTGAGCAATTACTGTGCTCCATCTTATGCAGTTTATAACTTAGCAAAATGCCTGCATAGCTTAGCTCATATGTACTTCAACTGCATATGTAAATGATTTCTACGTGAAAGTTGGTTAATCATGAATTCAATTACATTTCTAATAGTTTGCTTGTTGCACCTCTAAAAGAACATTGCCACGGACCATTTAGTAAGCCCGATTGTGTCGCAGATATCAACCTCGATCATTGACGACGAAATTCTAGGTACGGATCGAGAAGGAAAGAGAAAAACCGTAAAACCACCCCTACTGAGCAATGCAATGAACATCAATAGCAATGCATCATTATCGCTCCCTCATTGCTCCTCGGATCTCAATTTGAGACAACAAAGTAAATCGAACTTTAATATCTACTGCTAATCAACTATTTAGCTAACAAAATAGAAAATTTCACAATCCCAAAACACGATAAGACAAACTCCAAGTTCGTCTCTGCTCAAGAATTGTATGCACACCCGCACACCCGTTTGAGTGCTCACTCAACGTTTTCTGCAGTGACCCACTCTGTGCGCATTCGTGCACCAACGAACATTTACTTATGCACTCTTTTCGGTGGATATAATTCTATTGACTAATACAACTGATAAGAAACGGATCGTAATTACTGGGAAAATGATGAATTGTTTATAAATAAAAAGGCGCACCTTATCCTTCATGAAACGACCTTTGGTCTGAGTAGCACATGGCAAATGGAAGTGAGTATCACAGTTGAGTTTATAACATCGAATCGAAGCACCATTCCGCCCACATAACGAACAGCTCATCGTTGCAGCGCGACGCAACGCTTCTTCCACATTGCTCAACGCACCGCTTGAACTTTCATATACCTGTAAGACCACAACGACATATAATAGGGAAATAGTCAGTAAATAATTAGGGATGCAGTCAAGAAAATTTCTGGATGGAGGCATAGATCCGAATATTTCTACTTTCCCTTGCCAAGCACTAACCCAAATTCCGCCTGCTTACGACCCTGAGATAGCGTAATCCACAACGTTGATTAAAAGCCCCAAAGATAAACTTCCTAGGAATGTCAGTTCAGTCTAATTAAGAAGTCCAGTCTTGTTGTCTCGTTGTATATTTTATCGCGCTGTAGTATGCAGCCTTATTGAAATCCAATCTACGTGCCTTTGAAAGTTTGTGGAAATGCACAGCGACAGCGAATATAACTGCCTCATATAAAGATCAATCATTTTAATAATTGTCACCACCGAGGTGAAAGAGCGTTTATTCAGAGTTGGGAGGAGATAAATGGTGGCTGGCGTTATTCCTCCGCTAAAATCTACAAAGTGAATTAAGGTAGGTGGGACCGTCCAAAGAAAAGTTCCATCTACATCTGTTCTTTCAACTTTTCGTATATTGTCTCGAGGCATCATAACAGATTACTGCCGCAAATGTGAAATAAACAGATAAAATAGTACCGCAAAGAGATAATGCCAAAAACTCAATCGTTCAGCTGCTCACCTCTTGAGACCATATCAAACAGTTGACATGAACCCAAACGTTCGCATCTGCATTGATGAGTCTACCGCAAACACCAACGTCACCATCGCCCCAACCTCCACATAGTGCACACGAACGGGTATCGTCTGCACGCGTTACGCCACGAGTACGCTCCAGTGACTGAAGTTGTGCAGCCATATGCTTCTGAAACGGGAAAATCACAGCAGTTTGCGCGCAAAAGTACAGCATTTCCTTAAACAACTATAGGTCCTCTTGTATTCTGCAAACTTCGGAAAGAGTATAATGGTGAGGGGGGGAGGGGGAAATTTTGGGAAATTCTCCAATTTCAGAGTGAGATAATGCGCGAAACTGGCAAATCCGAATAAATATGCTGTCAAATAAGCGTAATGCGGTATACTTTCATGCTACTCAATAGCTTTTCATTCAGTCTGTGATGTAAATAGGCGATTCCCTACAGATGCCCGCATTCCGCTGCAACATCAAGTCAAAGAGAACACAATTACGCATGAACCGCAGAAAACGTTTTCACAAAGTTCGCCAATGGCCGACCATGCCAGCGACTCTACAGGTGTTCCGAAAACAACGCTTAATAACATTTGCGCAGTAGGGTAGGATGGATGGACACCATACTGTCGAAAGTCATCAAGAAAATCATGGGCTGACAACGTGGATACGGAAAGCACGAAGTAAGTAACAAGTATCTTTTAAAAAATTCAAGCACGCATTGCAAGAGACCACATTCGAAGTAGTGCAAGGAATTCACGCATACCTGACGAACTTGCGAGGTTAACCTGCGGAAACTCTCAATAAGCGCTGCATCGCACTGCATCCACATATGGCCCTTCCACTTCTTTTCAAAGTTCCTTTGAGATGACGTCTCGTTCAGCATTGACAATTCCTTCACGTGGATTACCTTAAATTTTGCTAGCATTGTTATAGACGAATTGGGTGACGACAATCAATCACAAGTACCACATAATCGGAACCACCCTCGGCTAACACAGCTCATCGCTTGAGGTGCCTTCCTTACCCTCCCCTCTTCCTTGCTGCGACTGCAAAATTATGTGAAAAAAGAGCTGTTGCACCTTCTACCATGCAGAACTGTTTCAGATAAACCCATTCTATACTTATTCATTATCGCTCTTCTCCAAAGGCTATTTTTTTACATGATAAACACCAGCAACTAACGTCAAAACGTTACGTTCATCAAGTGAACAAATCACGGCAATGATCAACACTGCTGAGTTCCGAATTTATCGCAAAGTTTTGTGGCAGCAAACATCAACATTGTGTCATTCCTGTGTATAAAATCTTAACAACGTACAGTTAAGGTGTGAGGGCTTTATGGAAGTGAATAACGACTAATGAATTTGCGAACGGAAAAGATATAAATGATTCGGGATGGGATTTTCATTTGAACAAACGTTATTTCTTTTTGCATCTGAGGTGGGGCTCAACGAAGTGACGATTTATGGAGTAGAAGGGGACTTTATTCGACAGTTTAGAGCAGTTCACACTGTACTACTAACCTTTGCTCCCAACGCACATGAGGAAGGGAAATGGAATCAAGCCGACCACTTTCTGCATAAACTTCAAAACTGAATGAGACTTGCGTCTTTCAGCGATCATTTCCTCAGTGGCAGCCACGTGGCAAAAATTTTTGTACGACAAAGTACTTGTATGAAACCCTAATATTCAAATATGGCGTGTCGTGACCTTTGAAAGCAGCACAAACAAGAGGCCTACTTAACAGGTCTAGAGTACTGCATGAACGAGAAACGAAAATGACGTCAACGATCGTTTCATTCTAATTGTTGCTGTAAATTATCACATGAGTGTGTTAAATGATGTGAGATATTATCCACTAACCCCAACAAACGGCGCATTCGTCTCAAAAAGAATTCGCTTCTCACATTGAATAATTTCAAGCACTTAGTTTCAAGAACTCTTTCATTCCTCAATCCACTTTACTTTCTTTCCGTTATTGATCGAACTTTATGAATGGAATAACACTGATCAATAATATCCTGACCTGAAGCTGATTACGTGAATCGGAATCCAAAACTGCGAACCGAGGATCGAGCATTGTCGAACATACTTCACCACTCCCCACCTGAGGCGTACTTATCGACTCCGACTTCAGCTGAATTCCTTTCCATTACATACACTTTTATGGATGCAATATAGCGCATGAATCACAGCAAATATTTCTGTATCCAAAAATAAAAGCGCTTGAAGAGAAATGGAAATGAAAACTTCACTCCCTACAATCATAACAGATGCTCTTAGGCTTGAACATGGTGAATTAAGAGGCTCTTCATCTACGGAACCCCTGACCTTGTTACTCCCTCAGGTAAAATGGGTTTTCATCGAGTACTCTCGCTTTCACTAGGCAGAAATGGTTGAAGAGATGCTAAGACACATGAATACCTCAGTCTTGTAAGTGCAACTGTGAAAGCCTCGCAAGCTAAATCCTCTTGAAAAAGAGGGAGGGGGAGGAAGAAGGCAGTTTCATTTTCTACAGGAGAGAAAGTATTGTGTAAATCATTTAAAAGATATCTGCTCAACGCACTTCCCTAGGCAATGGAAACGGAAATGTTCACTGACGAGCAAAGTAAGGCAATGAGCAGTGAAACGGTTCAGCACAAAATCCATCGATAGGCTGCTGCTTCCGAATTTCCGAAAGGCAGTGTGCATTTGGGCGAACACCAAAACAACAATAAAAGACCCCCTGCCAGGCACATACTTCTTGATTGAAAACATTCCCTCTACCCGTCACGCCTCTACTTACAGTGTCCTGCAGGAAAATAACACACACAACGATGACAGAAAATCAAAGCACCTTGCCGAGGTGTAGGCATTTGGCGAAATTATCTGCACTGATTTGCCGCAATTTTGCCATTGTTGCCTCATCGACAAATCTCTCAGCACGCTGCAATAAACCATCGTTCAAATATTCGGCTCAACAAAGCAACCATTTAAGGTATAACGTCACAAATCGTGAAAATATAAAAGAAAATAGATAATTGAAAGGAATGCCTTTAAAAAAAA
>JAARMF010002604.1:0-26084 GCA_022844705.1 Toxascaris leonina
TATACAATAAATGAACGAACGTCTCATCCTCTTTGGCCTTCACACCTCAACTTACATCCAGCTAATATAACGTATGCATTCAACGGCCCAACCTTTCCTCCTCCTCACTGGTTCCGTCCTGTATTATTCCGCACCAAACGCTCTAGGCAAATCTGAGTGGGATTTGAGCGCAAACGTCAGCACAGAAAACTCTATTAGATGAACTACGGCCGCCTAACGTTTATCAACAAACTTTGAGGTGTCACCTCTGCACCTATGAGAATGTGCAACACACTGATAACAGTTGCACTGTCAAAGAGTTCCTTTACGACACGGCGCACGGTGAAGACAGTGCTGTAAACGATCACCCTTTTTCTTCGCCTCTGCAAAGCTGTGGGTAAGCATCTATCATCACCAAATTTTCTGCAGACACTCAGTTTACGGATACGAAACTGACCGTGAGCCAGTACTGAGGCAGAGAGACAGAAAAAGGACGAGAGGGAGTGGAGCTGGTAGCAACAGGAAGCGGAGAACAAGTAGTGAAAATGTAAGCAAAACTTGACGGTTCGTCTGTTATTCTGCAACACTGCATAACGACTGCTTTTCTCTTTTCTGACACCAACGCCTTCACCGAAAGATCGGGAAAAAATGCAGATGACATGCTACATGTTGTTTATGTAACAACATTAAGAAGCAACGAAACGACCACACTAGCACCGACGGATACCAAAGACCCGAGGATAATTTATGTGGAAGACATCCTCACTTCCGCCGTATAACTGGCGATTTGCGCAAAACCAGCTATGCGACAAACATCTGTTCTCCTCAAGAACTTTTGTGCAGTGAATTTGGTGCAGATATTATAGGGTTTATATTGTACAGCTGTTACAGACAGTGAAAATCAGATGTTGTACGACGTGAGGGTGCCACAGAATTGTAAAATGCGAACAACAGTTTATTCTGTACGTGAAGATGGGGAAAGATGAGAAAATTTCGAAAAGGTCGCGCACTTATGGAGGTTAGTCTTTGAAAAAACAATAAATTGAGGTGAGGAATTCCTGGTGGAGAAATGTCGATAGGATTCACCGCTGCTAACATCCACGTGACATGGAAAACAAAGAAGAAGATTACGACAAAGACCTTGAAGACCAATCAGCAATGGAAAGCGTGGTGCGGCTGTGGTGCGGCTGCACCCGCTTTTCACATTCACTCTACTGTATCATTTCCAAAAATGCCGATGCAGCATATTTCTTTAAACGGAACTCCGTGCATGCAATAAAAACCTTCTGAACAGATCACGCCCTCACCGGTTGAATATAGAAACGACAGAATATTCTCCTTACAAAGAACAAAAAAGCTTTTCTAACAGAAGAATGAACCTTCGGGCTCGTGGTGAGCGCCAGCCTTCCTCTTCTTTGAAAAACTGGGAAAAGACGAGAGGCCTCCTCAGCAAAGAACACCGTGTTCTTTATACTCTACTTTNTTGAAAAACACCCCTTTTCTGTATCTTTCAAATTCATTTTATTATACGCATTGCAGGCCACGTCACAGCATAGCACGATAGAAGAAAACACTTCCGGGTGTGATGATCTCACCGATTGAGAAATAAAGTCATCTCGGATGACGAGAAAAATTGCTGATAATTTATTTAGCAAACACCGAGCCTGCCAAACTTACGGGTCTGTTTCCAGTGTGCACCAGGTGATGGTTATTGGTTATTGCAGATGGTCTCGACTTACTGCAGTATTACTGTGGGCTCAGGCTTAAGCTATAGCAATCTCAAGCAAGCCACGACCTCGACACAGCAGTTTATGTGTCGTTATGGGCTCCGGAAAATCCATAAAAGTATCAAGTAACAAGTTCCCTTATGACCAATTCAGTAGTGTGCGTGAACTAACCCTGTAGAGTGCAGTGAATCCTTCGTTGCGCAAAATATGGACGAATGCATGTCGCATACCACGATAGACAGTATTCTGCATCTGAAGCTGCAATCGTGACTTGAGTACTGACATTGGGTATAGCAAACAACGGATCGACCACGAAGAAGCCATTGCTAGCGGATAAAACTTGTAAAGATCCAGGTGCTCCCATTCTATTATGTGCAGCTGCTGAAATGATTCATGTATGCGATAAGCATATTTATATTCACAGATAAATGCTTTTCTTTTTAAGAGGGGCATTTGTCAGTAAATAATGATTCTCTCCCTCTCCCTCGACCTCTTCAACACATGGCTGAAAATATTGGCAAATGACAGAAAACGGCCATTAAAATAATCAAATTAAAATTCATTTGATTGTTTCGCAGATTCAAAAAACCAATTCTTAACACTAGCAAAATCGAAAGTCGTTGCATGATATCGACGCTACTAATTCACATTCGGAGGCCTGGAAGCAATTCACC
Source organism: Toxascaris leonina (assembly GCA_022844705.1). Classification (NCBI taxonomy): domain Eukaryota; kingdom Metazoa; phylum Nematoda; class Chromadorea; order Rhabditida; family Ascarididae; genus Toxascaris; species Toxascaris leonina. The sequence continues at coordinate 2,381 of JAARMF010002604.1, forward strand.
GCTTCTTTCATCGACACGTGGGACTGAAGTGAGACTTCACTAGATATGAGAAATGAAAAGGAAGAAGCAACGATATCTTTCTCCTCTTTAAACTCTCCGCTTACGGCTCCTGCCCAATAATGCCATTATTATAACATAGAAACGCAGCACCGCAAGCAGATTCAGGGCAGTGAATAAATGATTTTGATTCCCAAAAAGCGATTTCTACAACCAGCTTTATATGCTGACAAGGTTGTTTTTGAGCTTCTCAACACAAGCTTTACGTGTTCAACGTAGTTCTACGATTCGCCAGAAAAAAGTTGCAGGTATACTTGAGCACAATCGTAAGTAGGGCAAATTCGAAAAACATTTTTGAGAACAAGATAAGCTAGTGGACACAAGCGCCGAACTTCGTCGACATAAGCCTTTATTTCCTTTTCTCGGAGGTTGTCATTTAGGACCAGCCAAAATAAATAAGAATCGTGGCTTTCATAATTCGAAGACGAAAAACAGAATTGTAAGTGGGGATTTCTGCCAGCGCAAAACAACAGCACAGTATGCGCTTTTGCAATTCAGTTCGGCACAGAAACCAATTTGACGATTAGCCAGCAAATATCAAAACATGCGCAAAGACAGAACCACTGGTTATTCTCACTAGCCGCTCACAAACCCCCACAGAAAAATCGTATACATATACGATACAATATTTTGAGATCCGATCAGCCTTAAATCATCTTCAGAGATCGGAGCCTCAAGAATATTTTCAGGCACGCTTAAATGCCTATGACTACTTCAGAAGCGGATGAATGAACTTGAAGCCTAGATTTAAGTCAGCGGGTCCCAAGTTGCAATTACCAGACAAGCACAAGTCGACACGTGCAAAGACAGGTCTCTTTCATAACGCACTCCTCAAATGCAAATTTGCAAAAGCGCTCTAAAATGTACGTTGAAATATAACTAATTAGAACCTTCTATGCCCTGGCGTCGGACTCCAAAGAAACCAGGCAAAAACAAAAACTGTATGAAAATAAAATCCATCCTCTTGTTCGTTCAGTCTTTCCTTCACTACGCTAACATTTAAAACGTGGGTTTACACAAGACAAGGTAGCAAAGAAAGCGTGGAAATGGAAAGAACGAGCCAAAAATTTCAGATGAATCAACTAACCCTGTTTTCGCCAAAATCATGGTCAGCATCGGTGGAGGCCATTTGTGTTTACGACTAGCCGTCGTCACCGTCCTCATTCAGCGGCCATGAACATCTAAAGAAGCACTCGATCTGAAATCACATCTACTTATGATGACGTTAAGCAAAGGGGAACGAACGAATTCTTGCACAGCTCTAACGCTGACAGGTCAACACATGACCACACGATTAAGAAGCAGAAACATTAGGGAGATGGATATTCATCTAAAAGTATATGTGAAGTGCTGATTTCGATAAGCGGGTTTTGAAGGATGGGATTGCGTCAACCTAGAGCACAATTGGCCCTCTGCTGCTCATCGAGGCTCATGGGAACAGGACTCTTCAGTAGCAATTTGACTCTGTAGAAAAAGAATACGTTACAAAAGGCTACATTATATTAAATGATTAGGCAGATCTCTTTACTGGGTTGATTTGGTTTCGGAAACTTTGGAGGGAAGACGACATGTTTGCACGCCCAAACAGCCATGTTTTCCGTTGTCATGCAGAAGTCGTTTCTCATTAACTGACAACGCACTTCGAAGAAAAACCTCGCTGCTGAAAGCATTGAGGCGAATAGGGCAAATATCAAAATGTGTGAGCTGAGGATCAAAAGCGAAATCATGGGCCGCCCACTTCTCCGATGCCCATTTCGCTGACTGGTAGTGAATGTCTTCCATGTGTTATATGGGCCACCCCTCCGTAATTCCAATACTTCAGCACTTCTTTCTTCTGCACTTACTTTCAATCTTCCATCTTTAAGCAACGAAATGCGACTACTACCAGGCTCATGCCGGAAATTCAGATCGCTAGAAGCCAAAATTTCGAGGTAATAATGCATGCCGCATGAATGACGCTGAATGAAGCTCATTCACCACGAGGTCGGCAATGCTGCAGTCGGCTCCGGCAGCACGACGGTCGACTGCGAACTCAGTGAGAATAACGGCGGAAAAACTACGTTTATTCAGATTACCCTCCGTAGCCCATAAAAAGTTAAAATTGAAAGCAATCAAAATACTGAAGTATACGTGGAAGAAAACATATAGCTCTTCGAAATCACTCACACACATGCGCAATGAAATGTGAAAGTAACGTAAGGAAATCATCTTTTTACTTTACTTCACCCTGATTTTGGTGGAGGATAATAGGAACGTCAAAAAACCGAATCGTGCGATGACCGCAGTGGAGAATTAAGAATAGAGTCACTGAAATGTGAACGATGCCCAAACTTGGCGAAAATCATTCAGAAATTCCGAAATCGCGCCGGCTTGATCCAGCTCTGTACCCATCACATAGAAAAAAGGCCAAAAATTCAATCAGCACCTTTGCCGATATAAAGACAGCATGCAGAAGAGCTAATTCCATCTGCTCTTAGCTGATCCAGGAGCACACATGAACCGAATACAAACTTGATGCACGGCAGAAGCGGCGATACCATCGACTCTGAGATAACTGGGAGGAATGATGTGAGCGTCCTTCTATCTCAGCGCATCAAGATGTGTTCATGAACCATTCATGGGACGGTACTATGGCTGATGTGATGGCTAACGAACGAGACAAAGAAGGTTTCTCAGCTTTGCGACATCAATAGCAACTCTCCGCTGCGGATTGCTTGTATTTGATGTGTCTGCACGATTTAATATGACTGAGCAAGCCCTCCTCAACAGTTATCCCTCGTCGACCCTTGCAATAATTCCGAATCCGGTGAGGAGTCATAAATATTTGGTAGAAGGCACATATGACGGGATGGTATATGTAAGTCCTATAAAACAACTCTTACAGTTTAATGTGTTCAAACTCTCAGCATCAAAGATTCTTACAAAATAAATTACGTGAACGAAACATCCAATCGCACTGTTAGTGTGTGTGAATGAGTTACTTGCCGATGGTGGCTGTGAATTATCATTCACGTTTTCCATGCCTCGTTTCACTGTGCATGGCCAAGAAGGAAACCGTGTGAGGCAAGCGGTACTAATCTGCAATAAGTTACGCTTTTGAAACTGTGCATCGCATGGGTTAAAAATCAAGCTTGACGGAAATTCACGATGAATTCCAAGGCGAGAAAATCGTGATAAACCGCTTACGACTACTGCTAAGGACTGGCATGGACTGCGTTCTTTCTGTTGAAGAGTGAAGACCACACCTGCTCCCAGCAAAAGGTGTGCGCCAGAGAGTCCATTTGGGTGAGCTGGTTTGCTGATGAGATCGCCATTATCCCTTCGTGATGGATTATGCATACGATTGAGATGCCCTGTTTTAGTAATCGACGAATTTACAGCTTGTAATCATCCACCTGGTACCTCTTCTCTTATTCCGTTTTATCTGTTCGTTGAATTTCAGTGCACGTCCACGCGCTTCGATGAGAGGTCTTATACGGCTTTTATGTTGCAATCGCATTGCTGAAAGCCACTGCGACTAATTAGACTCAGTGGCATGTACCGCATAAAAATGTTGGCCACTCGCCAGATTTTATCACTTGTGAGATAAGCAGGATCCCAGATTGTTAGCCAACTAGCATGGGGAATCCCACTGGCCGTGCGTCGCAACATTCACCTTCGCAACCCATCAACCTCGTGCACCTCATTTTTACAAAATGCGCAGTTTGTGAGGCATCGTCGTTGGTGTATGCGCATCCTAACAGCAAGCTTAGGGCTGAGTGTATAACCGAACGAGCCGATCCCGCATCGAATGAAGCATCGTGCTGAGTGTTTACATTATTACGATAAAAAACACTATTCTTTGCAAACAGCGTTCATAAACGAAAACTGTAGCACATTACTTATAACACATCTTGTACAAAACGCATAACCCCTTGGAGACGCTGACCCGCTTGCCTGGTAGGTGCTGAACAACTGCAATGAGTTTCTTTCCCGTGAACCCACGAACATGGCCATTCCATGCATGGCACGAAGTGTTAAAAACTCTACCACAAGTTTCATTAATGACTCATCGTATCTAAGCACTTGGAACTTGCTGCCAGCCTAGGAGTCGAGACGAACTTGCCCAATTAAAAGCAACCCAGAATCTAACGTTTGAGAACTCACGTATCCACATATCTAAAATTAAGACCTCACGTTTAAACCTCGGTTGATGTATCTGCATAATTGGTTCTTGCCAATCTTAACTGCCAAAACTTCCCCCTGTTGCGAGCTAAAAACGTCGTAGAACCATAAAGATCGATTCCCACAGCAACTCATGCGACAACTTTTCCAAAAGTAAATAAAATAACATTCATTAGCAATAGCAGAAATCTGTTAGAAACAGTTTGTATATTTATTTCATAGAATGGGTAAACGAATGCGTTTATCCGCATTAAAATTAAGTTCACAGAACGAACATTCACAGCATCAGCGAACGTAAATGAACACGGTCTGCCAAACTCACTTCTGTCGTGAAATACTGTTTGTCTGTTAAACAGCTGGAACAAATTCTGACTCTCCAGATACGCATTACCTATTCCCCTCTTGCACCTCACGAACCTTACCAACTTGCCTCCACCTCCTACCCACGGACCCTTTAAGAAGTACTCGAGCCCTTGTTCGCAGGCCTTTCACTTGCCTATCCGCTTTCTTATGCACATCGGTCGCCAAGAGTGAAGTTCTCTATGATAGCGCCATGCACGTTTTTACCCAGGAGAGGAATCAGCTCAAGGTATTCTGTATAGACGATCTAAGGCCCGAGTTAAACCGGATAAGGTCTAACCCATTCCAAGATGGCCGTGGATTAAAGATAACCCTAGCTCTGAACACGACTTCTTTGCAGTAAATCAAAACTGCTACGAACTTTAATCTTCATCGAAAATCCACGCCTGCTCATTTGAAAGCGTCTCACGCTAAACGCAAATAAACGGGTGATCAGGAAGCAGTGGAAATAAATCGAACACCTCCTCCTCTTTGATGTTTCGGACAAATTCAAAGATGCTGCAACAACAAAACACCAAGTCGTATATGCACAGAGAGATGACATGACGGCGGAATATGCGATCACGCGTAATAGTAAAGACACGTCTTCTTCTTGGCTTGCACCTCGAGAATAGCGTCCATAAAATCTTCGTGCATCACCTCTACTGCATCCCGTCGCAACGCTATCATACCCTACAGTCAAGAATTCTTTCATCTTATCGCGTCAGTGCCTACGACTTTCCTTTTCTTGATCGAAGCATCTTTAGAAATCAAAAGTACCTCGTAACTTTAATCCAGCGTGATCAACTCAGACTGAAAGGAAAGGATATCGCAATCTCGATATTAAACAAGGCGGCATCCAACATCGGTACTAACTTGAAGACACCAATCACGAGTAAAAAATTAATTCCTGCCGCATAATGTCTACTGCGTGCAAAGCCATAATGTGTGCATCAAATTAGTCATCAATCGCTGCTGCTTTTAGGCACTACCTCCCGTCGAACAAACAAAGTTTCACATGTGCGCCTTGCCACACCTGTGCATTCATTAAGCTTTTGCTTGCTTATAAAGCACTTTAGCNTTTTTGCTTGCTTATAAAGCATTTTAGCTTCGAAAATGGATATAATTACAGCGAGATCTGCTGTGGCATTGAACGGATTACATTTACATCCTTCCTCTGCCTAAAAACGTTCATAAAAAAGAACAACCATCCTCGCGAGCGTCTTCACGCGATAAGAGAAAAACAGCACCAACGAAACTGAAGATGAATAACCAAAAATTCATTAATAACGCTTTCAAACATCGTTTCAATGCACAATTCCGGTAATTACCTGTCTTCTCTGTTACTTTCATATAAGGATCACGGAGGAGCGGTAACAATCAGGGTAAACGAGAATCCCTTCCGTAAATAATTCAGGGAACCAACATTATTACAGTCGTACCTCGAGCAATTCGTTTGAGGTATATCTAAAACCAAATCGGAAACCCTTTGAAGCTATTCTTTTTTCTCATATCGCTTCAAAACGAAGCATAAACTTGTACCTACCGCCTCAACACAGACCGCCTTGCACTGTGCGCCATTGAAATCATCCGTACAACGCGCCAGTTCCTCATAGTTTACGTCCTTGCTGAAACACAGTGTAAGGATCGCAAATTGTAAAGCAAGCAACGCTAAGCTCATGAAGTTCAGAAAATAGTTTCAAAAGGTAAAATGATGCAATTAAACACGCTTGCAGATCTGTCGCTGCCAAAAGGAAAGGCGCTATTGCTACATGATGGCTCTTCAGATCTGCAGCTTAAAAAAGTACTCCTGCAAAACCAGTATTCTGAAATTATCATCCGATGAAACTTCTTGAGTGAGGCAAATCAGGGCTGAAAATCTTCTGTCTTCACTCCTAGCTCACAGACGAAACTTAACATTCACATCTGCTGCTCACCATCAAATGAGACAAAACTATCCTGTCCAGTGGAAACCCTTCCTTTCATGCGGATTCCTGATAACAGTATGCCTGTGCTAAACCCTTGAAATGGATCTTGTGATTTTACCGACACAGCAATCACCCATCTAACTCGTGTTAGTTTCTTCAGGAAGCAGTCCAGAAGGGCATATTGATCCACACATTTCACCAGCAACTACCACCCCTTACATCAATATCAAAATTATGAACACTTAAACAGCACTCACTCAACGTTCATCTTCCTTGAGTGAATTTGCATAATGCGTGCCCGCGCATCTTCATTCGGTGTGGGCAATTCAATTTTGCGATCGAGTCGACCACTGCGCAACAATGCAGGATCCAGCACGTCGACTCGGTTCGTTGCTGCGATCACCTCAACATCAATAACTTCAACAGTATCAGATACTCGAGAAGTTAATCAAGTCTCATTAATACTAGTTTTCATCTTTCTTACCAAATACTACCCTACGCCTTAAATGAAACATCGTGTCAATTGACGTCCCACCACAATCAACGAGCAACAGCGTCACACCACCGAACGAGCAACATAGTTTCGGACACTACTCAACAATAATTGCCATGATACTCATTTGGAAAAATGACATCGCTGCTACTCAATGTTTCCGCCTGAGGTTCAAAGCTACAAAAGCGTTTAATGGCGCAATAGGCACTTTTATATCGTCGTTTGGCTGAAATCCATCAAGCTGATTGAGTAACTCCAACATTGTACGCTGTACTTCACGGTCACCTGCCTTCTCCGAGTCGAATCGCTTTGTGCCTGCAAATGTGGTCAACCGAATGAAATATTTCAAAGCCCAGCACAATAAAACCTTTCCAGTTGCCGGGACATAACAAATATAACAATTCTCCCTTCATCAAACCTTTGCAATGTTACATCTATCACGTGCCGCGAATACAGCTGCAAATTTGGGCGTTTATCTGATCATCGCTCTTCAGAACAGTTTAGGATTATTTCAGACCCCCACATCGATCAAACACCACAGAGTCGCTATATTTAGTATGGTCTAAGGCAATGTGATGTTTCCAAAACTGTGCTCAATGACGACTTCGGTAAACGGACATTTTTACATACGAAAATGAAGGCGGTCTTTAAACAATAAGACACATGATAGAATATGCGAGTGCCACAGCAGCAACACATCGATACAACACACTGTATCACCATTTCAATCAACGTAGCAAACAATATACCGATAGCGTCTAATTCATCGATGAAAATAATGGCTGGCGCCTTTTCCTTAGCGAGAGCAAATGCATCACGCACCAACTTGGCACCGTCTCCAATGAACATCTGAACAAGCTGCGGACCGGCCAACTTCAGGAAGGTCGATTTTGTTTGTGCAGCAACCGCTCGTGCCATCATCGTCTTGCCCGTCCCTTAAATGATGTACGAAACTGAAAATACGCGTCTCTTTTTAAATTCCCTCTGCATATACTTCTGCGGCTATAACGTTCAGTATGAACAAAGTATAAACTATCGCAGTCACAGCAGTCAAGTCGACAACCCACTCTCGCAGATCGTTACCCCGACTTTTGCGAACGTTTTTATTCACTCTCCTGATGGTTGCTCGAGGAAATCATGATTAAACTTTTAACCCTCCAAGTTTTCCAGTCGAAATGGCGCCATTAACACCGCAACAACAAATCCAATTCAGTTTTCTGTCACTCGGCTAGCTGCATTCCCATCCAACAATATAAAACATTTCGCAATTTCCAGTCAGATTAAATCATCCGCGAACATTGATGGCGTGAGAGATGCATTGCTCACTCATACATCCGTAGATCCAAAAAGGCTCTGTCTCTTCTAAATGCGCCAAAAGCAACGCGATGACTTCCCCACATGCTTCCGTTCATCGAACGGTATCTCCGAAACTCAGGTCCATCTTTGCTTTCCCTTTCCCTCTCTGTTAGCCTACTCTTAAACAAACATTGAACAAATGGAATAAATGGCTGGCTACAGACCTGGAGGACCGTACATGAGCACCCCTTTAGGAGGGTGAATGCCAAGATTCACAAATCGGTCTTTGTGCGTCATTGGAAGTACGACAGCTTCGATCAGTTCCTGGATCTGCTTATCGCATCCGCCGATATCGCTGTACTGCTCGCTTGGTCGTTCATCGACCTCCATTGCCTTTACTCGAGAGTCATATTCTGCTGGTAGCTTCTCGAGCACCAAATATGAGTCCTAAACATCCAACGACATAAGCATTCTAAGCTTAGCGAAGAGAACGCACTAACCGTCAAAAAGCGTTCACTCAGCCATGCATGCAGTAAACACAACACAAGCGCTATCAGAAGACAACCAGTGCGAGACTGAAAGAGAGCTGTTTGTTTGTACTGCCGGCATTGACTGGTACGTACAGAGTGCAAAACGTGCAAAAAGCCATGAATTTGACTTTGAACTTGAATAAGAGTACATCAGTTCAGCTAAAATATGAAACTCTTCAGCGATTCACGTAGAGAAGAAGGTTCGTGGGAACGGCAATAAAATATATGACTGATAATAAAAAATACCGCAAATATGTTTCGGGAACATTTGAATGCTTCAGTTAGGGCGACCGCGGAAGTCAGAACAAATAAAAATAATTTATAACGACGGTATAAACACACCAAAAAATCTCGCTCACGAGGCTTAATTTAGGAAAGACCTATGCACCTCGAACTATAAAAAAGCGTTTTGTAGTGCTGGCTGATCAAGAATGCACGTGCTAGCACTATCAACATTATACAGCAGTTATTCCTAATCGACCACCTGCAAGCTGTCAAAACAACTCGACATGTATTCTGCTTCAAATTGAGATATTCATCCAACTCTCAAGATTGCAACAGATTTTAGAGGACTTCCGATTTTGAAGAGAAAGCCAATAATATGCATTCACATAATATGGACGTCTGAAGGCATGCAGCTGCGAATGTTTATGTTCAAAATTCTCTCTGTATCTGCTGACTGCTTCGCCCTTCATTTTGTTCACTGCTCTCTTGGAAGCAAAATGGTCTCTAAGACATTTTCATATGCTCTTTCAAAACATCGACAGCAAAGATCTACGTAACTCTTCCCCAACAACAACTTTTGAGCACTGAAAATAAAGATGTGCAAGATTTTTTCTTTCATTTCCCACCTTCTCAAAGCCATCGATGATAAGAAAATCCGAAATTCTTCTCATTTTATACAATAACCATGTCAATACAGCGAGTAAACATATCAGCGCACCCGGCACCTAATGGAGGAAGGAGGAGCGGAGGGGAGTGGGGAAGGGAAGTTCCACTGCCAAGTCTTCGTAGCATTAAAAACGTGAAATTTTTCTTTCTTGAAGCTTCTACGCCCCGCAGAATAAAAAGTTCTTACTGCGCTTCCGTACCCTACGTTTGAAGCTGTTGGGACATCCAGATGGTGGGACTGCGAGGATGGGTTTAACGATAAAGGCTACGATTTTGACGAAAGAACAATAAGAATGAGAGGAAGGAGGGAGATTATTATGCGGTTAGAAGTGCTTGCATACTTCAATAGGAATAGCGTGAAAACGGCTTCTAAGAAGTCCACAAAAACTGAGGACATTCCACAGCAACATGGCCCGAGCGAGGGGGATGGTAGCTGTTATGACTATGCGATCTGCATTTTGAACTCAAATTAAGCAACCTTGTTAACGCCAACGAGATCACCAGGTTTCAGCTCAGACGGATCGACAAGTCCAACGACAGGCAGGAAATAGGTTGCCCGAGTTGACGTTTTGATAACGGCACATTTCGTTTTATGAGCATCTAAATCAACGTTGGCGCCTTCCTCCTCCTGCATCTCTTCCAACTCCAACAACTCGACAACGTTCGAAACCAGGTACGGTAATGTCTTATTCACCTGTGAATAAGGACAAAATGAGAAATGAATAACGAGCTTGGCACCTCGATCCACTGCGTCCTCCAAATTCCAAGAGACTGCAGATATTGCAGACTCAAGGTGCCATTGTACAACCCACATAGAGGGGTCATTATTTCCTGCACATACGACAAACCCTTGTAGGGTTTGTACTGTGTGGAATATCAAAGCGATGGAGTGAAAAGCGAAAGGAACTGCAAATAAAAGATGCTCAAAGAGAGCCGCCGTAAGTCCCATTTCTTTAAACAAAATAATAGAGGAAGCAAGATAATTTCAGCGAATATCGGTGGATTTATACTGCCGATCGAGGCAGGAGAAGATATTGGTTGGGAAGAGGATGGCTGGAAGCCGTCAGCTAACCAATAACAGAATGTGTGTCACAAAATCCACGCAACAAGTGAAAGGTCGCGATATTTGCTTTGTTCACAACGACATCACCGTGTGATTATTCTTGTCACTATTCCCTATCCAAGTGCAGTTATCACTATCTATACAATACTTTCTTTTAACTTTTTCCTTTCAGCGAACCCATTATGTTGACCACTCGATCCTATCTCACATCCACTAATACTGTGTCCAATCAAGTCCCCTTCACACCCACTCTCTCAGGTGCTGTCTAACTGCGCTTATTTCACATCCACTATCTTCTATATCGACCAATCAAGTGCAGTTCACATTTCATGCAACCCTTCTGCAGCACAAATTTCAAATAGCTTGCCAGTGAAGAACAGCATTTACTTCCTAAGCATAACAAGTAAAACAGCTACCTGTTAGAGCCGAATATGGCAATATTACCCACCCGAGTGACATCTGAAAACACAAGCTCAAGGTCACAGAAGCGAACATTTTCTAAGCTATTTGCCACAATTTTCAAGTCCGAAACAACAAACAACTCTTTCTCATTATTATGTCGTCCGAAGTGATGAAATTAATGTCAAAGAAAATCATGAGCGAAGAGAATCAAACTTCCCAATGACTCTTAAAAATAAGTGAGAACGCGACACCTTGATACGTTCATTGTTCTCTTTGATACGATCCTTAAGCGTCTGGACACCGTGATTGATGCGCTGGACTTCTGAACGCATAATACGGATCTCGTTCTCCAGCAAATGTGTTCTACTCTTCAGATCGTCCGCCGACATCCGCAACACTTCCTCATCCAGAGGATCCTAAGCCACCTATTTTGTTGCAAACTTTTGAAACACGTACTCCGATCTGACAGAGACAACGGAGGTGAAGTGTAAAAAAGATTAAAATAAAACATTTGAATTAAGATGTGGATGGCGCGAAAGAATGAACTAAACGCACACAAAGTGAGCCGATGAATAAAGAGTGCCTGAATGCTCCGAGTTGTCGTCATTTAGTAAAACAATCAAAACGAACCGTCCTCGAAACTTTTCACAAGCCTCCATATTCCCACTTCAACTATAACAACTACTTCATTTGCAAAAACAGTCACTCGCAAAGAAAACGTTGCTGCTGGACCTTATAAATATTGAATGGACTCATTCCTGCGAACCTCTCCTGGCAGTTATTATCAATCAAGCAGCACCAGTTTTTCCACACAAGTCGCTAAAACAGTTCTTGCTCAGATAAATAAAAAGTGAAATTTACTTAATCAGCGAGAACCGATGATTCTTTATAGCTGGATGGATGGAGCTGGATAGCAGCAGGAGCTGCTCGATATTCGCAGTAAGCGTTGTATCATGCCGAAGCCTTGCCGAAGCTTACGGCTACGCTACCCTTCTCGACTCCTTCAACTGACTGTCGAATATACAGTGGCGTTGCCACTTCCTACACCTGACCAGAACATCCTGCAGAGATTAGCCAAGGCCCGGCAACCACTGTTTCCAGGAACGATATAAAGCTCCTTCTCATCCTTCTCTTCGGTCTCATACTAGGAAAGAACGCGCACATGGTAGCAATCAACAACCTCACCTCTTCCACTTCCATCTTTTCCTCGTGCTTCTCGCCTTCGGTTGTCTTCTGCGATGTCATGATCAGCGATGAACGAAGATGTTGCTCTCGCTAAAAAGAACAAAAGTGATACTGACCACAGGATTTTTCACGTAAATTTGCCGTGAATAAAACCATTGATCCAGGTTTAAACCGGTTTTCCAATCCAATTACGCTAAATAACCGAAATGGGTATGACTTTAATTTGTCTGGCAAATTTATTCACTGAGAAAGGAAACAGCGCTCTTTACAATAAAAAAATTACCACGTCATCAGTTAATATAAACAAAAAATACCCCGCACGAATTGTCATCATTTTTGTGGAGTGCTCCCTCAAATACACCTATTAAACATGCACCAGCAACGAGGTTACACACCCAGTCGAACAGCAGAAAAACGCTTGCAAACCCTAACCCTGCAATATTTATCCCAGCAACCCTCACCTCCCCCCCATGTTCGAATAGTTTTTGAATTTGCAAAATATAGCGCTCCATTGGTTGGTTGAGTCCTCAATTACAATTATACGCCAACATTTGGCACTNCAAAACCACCATCCACAAGACAAATAGCGCAGCAGATGAATACGCGCTTGAAGCGGAAATGCGGGAAGTTTGAAAAAGCATGCAAGTTGCAGCGAACTTCTCTAAATGCAAGCTGATCCTCAGCCGCATCATGCTTGGTTCAACGGTACTGCGGTGTTTGTTGCGTGAGTGTTAACTAATCGTAAAAATGATCGAAATGAATTGAATGCATTCCGGAATTGCTATATCTGAATGGCTGGAAATATACTCCGTGGGTAGTGGGTAACGATTCCTTGAATGGTATCAGCAAAGTTGGAAAGCACTCAGTGCCAAATGTTGGCGTATAATTGTAATTGAGGACTCAACCAACCAATGGAGCGCTATATTTTGCAAATTCAAAAACTATTCGAACATGGGGTGGAGATTCATAAACCACAATGCCTTTCCAGCCAACTATCGTATCTCTCGGAAAGTAAGCTCTAGGGCTTCTATATACCTGCGGAAGGAAGGGGGGGGGGGGTATTAGGTGAAAGCTAAAATTTATTCTGTGCTCTCTAGCGATTGTGACAAATTTTCAAAGCAAACGTGCACAATTGCTTTTGAAAGCGGCTGCAAACAGCGTGAAAGAAATAGTAGGGATAGTGAGTGAAGAGACTGATGATGTACATAATAAAGGCAGTCTATCTACCGACATTCTTTTCGACTCGGCAGTCCCGTAATAACAGGTGGAATTCAGGAAATTAGCCCTCCATGAATCAAGCAGGCAGAGCTTAAAAAGTGTGGTTAAAGGTGGTTCAAGCGCGATGAATTGTCAGTTAGCAGTTGCGTTTATGACACAGACGCATCGAAGCTGCCGACAGTTTGTTGTTCACTGCAAAACGATAGGCACGAGAAGAAGACTGACCTTTCTTAGACCTGATCCTCAAACACTCTGCACTGCCACGTTGGCATCTATCGTCTCAGCGTTTGGATTTCGCTAATTAGCGGGGCATATATGCAGAATTGCACTTTTCACACATCAATGCTGGTGAATTTCAGAGGCTTTTACCAGCCCTAAATTATTGGTTAAGCAGAAAAGCTGCAAGTGCATTTTAAGAAATTGCGTAACTGCGGGTTGCCTGTAACTCTAATTTGCAGATATCATTAGCACTCAGAATTGGGCAAATGCGAGTCCCACATCGGGAATTCGAACTCCGATCTGCGGCCGCTCTGACGGAAATATCCATCCATTACATCACAACTTTCCTCACACAACTTTCTGCTTTGAATATTTCCATGGCCGCAGACATAGAATCGCAACCCATATGCTTAGTTCGGTGCTGCGAATTCGAGAACGTAGAGATTTAGATTTCGATATTGCAATGGCATTTCAAATAGTCTCACACGGCCAAGCTAAGCCCCTTCACTCGGCTTTATCTTTTTCTTAATGAGCATATTCGTCGATCCATGCTGTCGCATTTCTGAGGTTCGGTCTAGCATGGCACAACGTTCTCTTCAAGATCCCCTTATTTTACCTCTTTTCGTGAAGGACTTCGCAATTCCTTGCCAAGCAAATGTCCTTTGTTTCCTGAGACGCCATATTTCACATTTTAAATAGCTCAACAAACAGTTTCTCATCCCTCTTCAAAACAGCCATGCTGCAGTGATCGTATCGGGCAAATACGAGCATCAACGGGAATCTTTGTTGGTCATTTCAGTATAAACGTGCCCTGCATATCGTTTCACGGCGCTCTGTGTATGTGACTCCGGAGCTTTTCTGATCCAGTTCTCACACTGCCATTACATTCGTCGGCTAGCCCAATAAGTAGCCCAATTAACAGTGCTCATATCTTTATGGATGCATCGGAGGTATGTATTTGTCATGTAATTGAATACTGCAGTCAACTCTTTGTTGTTTTGTTGTTTTTATTGTTGATTTCCTGCAGGATCTAGAATATGCATTCATCAGAAATGCTTTCGCATTGCCGTGTGCTGCCTCATACGAAAACACATCAAACGGCCGTCATTAGTCTGTCGCTCAGAACGGTTTTACCAAGCAGCATAATCTAATTTATGTATCCAGGTGTCGCTGCCTAAGTGATGTTTGGTACAGCATATTATGTGACACCTCTATAGCTCATCTTCGTAAGGCGAATTTCCTTATTTGCATGCATAAACAAAATATTGCATGTTTATTCATGAGGTGAAAGGCTTTACCAAAACCTAGTGACAATAGGAATCTTTACAGGACGGTATCTCGAGCACACCCAAGTAGTTCAAAGCGTTATTGATGCTTCACCAGTGTTTGATAACCATACAGCTATGTGGAAGATGGCTACTCTTCGAGGAAAATGTGCCGAAAGCTAGTATCCTAAATTCATGATTGGCGCGCCGTTGTTGGTGAATGATGTTGAGAAAGCATTTATTCACTATCCCTTCTGTCTTGCGTTACTCTTTTGTAGCGGAATATTTCTGAATCTTTTCTACATTGGTCTTATGAATCTTCCAACTACATTTATACCTCGCTCTTCCTCCATTCTTATTCTTTATTCTGCTCTTTTTGTTATTGTTCATTTCAGGAACATGAAGTGCTAAATGCCATTCATTCACCACCTCCTCCACATAACGATAGCAATAAGTCCTTGTTTTTCAGTGGTGGAAGCATACAATTAAGCGATTAAAAACAATTAAAATAAGAAAACCAAAGACGACACTCACATTAGAATGCAGGAAATTTGTCTTCAAAAGAACAGTTACAGGTAACTATACCTATTAAGCAGTGCGTTCATTGCACATGTCACACTATTGCAGATACCGATTTAAACGTGACAAACTGCAGGCCACGACGACGTTAGGTAGTGAAGAGTTGCAAATAAGCAAGTGAAGTCAAGCACGTCGGCTCTATTCGCTGTATTCCGACTTGAAACCGATGCTGCCTCGAAGGCGGGTTCAGATTTTGTGAGAGAGAAATTACGGCTAAATGGGATTCTAAGAAACACTTCTAGCAATCTCGAAGCAGAGGTGCAGACTGGACTAATGTCTGGGGTACTACAAAGAGTTGTAGATGAATATTTCGAATCCGTTGCTTATAACCTTGCTGAAAGGGTTCAGAAGGTATTTCCAAGAGCGGCCTTGAGTGCCACGATGCTTTCTTACTTAAGTTGACGTCCTTTTTCACGGATGGCGAGTACAAAATACGGCGGCGCTAAGTTAAAAGAACTCGCCGATATTCCTTACACAGCTGCAATCAAAAGTCTGAATAATGAAGATTGTGACTTGAATCGCCCTCTTTGTACTCTAACGCAATTGGCATGTCATCTAGCCTTTGCACCCACTCAAACAGTACAAGACTTTTCACTGCGTGAACGCAATGAACATTGAAACGCAAAGGTACCTTATGGAAAAAAGCATTTCTCGATGAGTATATGTGGAATGAAGCATTTGTTAAAGGATATATCAGTCTACGAAGCTGATGGTATGTTTCTAATGAGAGCAAATCTCTATACAGCACTTGATGATCAATCAGAGGCTCACCTGATGAGCAATCGAGGGCATAATTCCGCTCGTTTCCAGGTCATTACAACGAAACTTGCAAACAGCTGGCACAGAAATGAGGGATTCTAAAATTGCTGCTTGGAAGACCCACCTCAGGACGGTATGAAAAGGGTGCAAGCATTCCCAAATTTAGCCTTGAAACTTCACTCGAAACTTAACTAAGCTGACTGTACCAGTTGCAATAAAATATCATCAGTCCTCGTGCGTGCGAGAAGGGGTGCGGGATGGTGAGAAGATAGGAGATGGTAGGGGGTCGAGCAGGTCATTGGGAGTAAATTGGTGTTGTCAGGAAATAGAAGCACAGGCGTTGTATATAAGTTCTGTGCAGACCACAGTAAGTTTTTGATTTCCATCTCCACATGAATCCCGATTAAAGTTTAGTTGCCGCAAATCTGTTCTGCTGAACATAGAGATGCCATCATCACTTCGACGTTCAATGTAGAAATAGTCAGGACGCTATATTTTTTCTCTGTCATGGCGCAATTTTCGGCGGGATGTTCTCCCCTTTTACAGGGGAGAACATCCCACCGTTTCGATTTGCATTTTAGCGTAGACACATGCAGTCCATCGTGCAGCGTAACACAAAAATTTATGTTCAGCATCACAAGCGAATTTTATACCTCAATTAAGCAATTCATCTGTAAACAGCGAAAGACTTCGTATAACAAAGAACACTGCAAATTTGTGAAAACAGAGGTCGCT
Source organism: Toxascaris leonina (assembly GCA_022844705.1). Taxonomy (NCBI): domain Eukaryota; kingdom Metazoa; phylum Nematoda; class Chromadorea; order Rhabditida; family Ascarididae; genus Toxascaris; species Toxascaris leonina. The sequence goes on from JAARMF010002604.1 coordinate 19,504, forward strand.
AATTGTATTACATTTCAGACGTGAAAATATCCCTCTTCAGCATGAAGCACCCCTTACCTATGAATATTGTGGTTGCTCCTTCGTCACGAAGGCTCCTTTAATTGCACGTTTATAAGACAAAGTGCTCAGAACTTCTGCAAACGAAGGGCGATGCAATTAAACCTTGGTGGATGTATCCCAACATCAAATTTGCACTCGGATAACTCCCTCTTTGTACATACATCACTTCTTTCTTCGAGGCAATAAAGCCCAGTTCTTTGCAAAACTCCCCTATCTTATGGAGGTTTGAAGAACCGTGAGAAGTGTCCATGAATCACGAAAACACATACAACCATACAATACAGTCTTGAACCTCGCATACTGACTGCAGAGTGCCATTCTATTCAGTGAACACATTCGCATAGAGCAACCAACAATGCCATAGTGAACCGCTAAGCGAGACTGCTTATGACTCTTTCATAGCAACACAAATACATGCTCACGTCCTAGACCGAACCACAAAAGTATGTCACCAGTATTCCAATCAACAGTAGCATTCCTCTTTACTCTTGCAACAATTAAAAAAAGAACTGACCCTTCAGCCTAGTTTTTTCTTCAGGGAAGAAATGCCTTCAAATAATTCCACTGTTGATAGGAGATGGGGAAGCAAAAGGAAAATGGCAGAGAGGACGGGGAGGGGTGAGAATAGGATTACATGGAGAACAGGATGAGAAACAACAGTAAGAAAAAAAGGGGAAGAGGAGTGCAAATCTTCAACAACATCATCGACATACCCCGCCACTATAAAAAGCGAAATTACAGCTTTTCTCATATAATGCACAAGGAAAAATAAAAAAGTCTGCGAAGATATTAGGGCAAAGTAACATCATTTCAATGTAATTTCCAAAGAGATAATTTAGCAATACAATCTTCATTACACCTACACGTGCTCAACAATGGCCGTCGATGGTTTCCTAACCTCTGATTCCCGTAAAATTTATACGCACTTTTGCATGTGCACATTGGCATAACGCATTATAGAGGACTTATAACTGTGTGTCTGTCTGTTTCATAGTTAACTAACTCAAACATGACCAATCGAACATGATGGGAATGTAAACACATGGCAATCACTTTAAATTGAAGTTACGGCCACCTAAAAATGCTGAAAAACTTAAAAGCATTTTGCGACCGGTTGGCGCTCCCATTTTCGACACAGATCGACTCATGAAAAACGGGTCTGTCTTTAATTTGCACAAGTGATGTAATTAGCTAACGTATGCATGCAGCAATGCACACGTTTTTTGATGGTAATTTTTGGAAGTTCATGGCCTTGGGAGGTGAACTGCAAAAGCGCACATCGTGTCGGCACCTTCGGTATGGGGTTCTTTTTGTTTAACAGCCATAACTTCCAATAAAATTATCCGCATTTTCTCCACCACCTTCCTTCCAAAAGCAGACGAAAGCAAACCAACCGAAGCCGTCACTTTGAAAGAGCATTTGCTAAGAACGTTTCCAATAGCATTATTAAACGATTTGAAATCGCAGAGGAAGACCTATAGCTAATTAAAGAAAAGAGGAAGACACATGGCAAAAAGAACTGCGAACAGAAAACAACGATAAGACGCCAAAGCTGTATCAAAAATTTGCGCAATAGATTCAGATGACGAACTTCTCTTCCACGAAAAACTGATCGCTTCTCTTACGATCGACATTGAAGCAACCACATTGGACAGCTGAACTGCAATTTTTTGCTCAATTGGGCAAACTAAATGGCGAAATGTTTTTAACTTCGCAAATGAAAGAAATCGTTATTCAAATAGCTCCGCAGATTCGTTCTGCATGAATGCGGTGAATGAAACGGATGACGTTTCGACCATACATCATTAGGTCATTTAATAGAGGCGATCATAACATGGGCGTAAAACGAGCAGCCACACCCCAATTTTGCAATCGCGGTAACATACAGCACTCTAAGAGGCGATATGCATTTCGCTCAGAACCTTTTCCTGCCTATTTTGCACCCCAAGTGCGCAAAAGTCAGAGAAGCCAACTTCTGTACATCGAAGATGATTGGTACGCAAACAGTAGAGGTGAAATGCCCAATGTCGTGTAGGGGTGGATGTATAGTCCCAGTGCGAGCATGCTTGTTATAACAAATAAACGATGAAAGAAGAGGAAACAGTCTCGAAAAACCTCAGCCGAGAAGGCCACTGACTGTTAATCGTTCAAAAACCCCTTCAAAATTTCTAGCAATAGCCATCTACCGCTTATAATTCTACAAAGAGTAACTGACAAATACTATGCAATTCAAAAACAGACCTCGACGTTTCGCAACACGGATGTGGACACACCGTTTTATATAATTAGGCATACAGCTCGTAGCTTGATTTCACGCCCTTAATCGCTGTCGTTCCTATGACCGCACAAGAGACATAACCAGCATGAATGGCTAATATATCAAACTGCCTCTCATAAATTTAGATGTTCTGGACATGACTGACACTTTAGGCACCGCACTGCCTCTTAACTCTCCTTTGGAGGGATAATTGAATTCTGCCTGACCTTCACACGACCAACTAAAGGTAAAACACAACTGCGGCTCCACCGCGACTGCATTTATGATCGCAACTGGGCACGAAAATCGACGACCCTTGGCTGGTCTCAAATTCATTCGCCAATGGACAGCCGTTGAAGCCAACCATTCATTCTTCGCCCTTTCTGGTTGTGCCCATCGCTATGAAGGCGATGACGGTATCAAGTCCTCGACTTTCTTCAAAACGACTTCCTCCAAATGTTGCTCGACGTTCATCAGCGCCTTTATATACATTAGCGCGTAGTCATATACCGTAAAACTTATACCGACCGCCACTGGACCCTGAAAAAAAATTGTGTGGAAATCTTTAAACCAAAAGTCTTTCAGTCTACGTCGATAAATGCGATTCGTTTTAGTCAGTGGCACAACGCAATGTTACAAATCTTCCAATGTACGTCACCTGTGTAGCAGCATTACTGATGTAATCACAGCAATCACACAAACAAAAGGAGAATCATGTATACAGTAATCACATAAACAACAGAGGAAAGGTAAGAACAGAAATGGCTTTCACCACTTCGTAGAACTCAGATATATTCAAATTCGGCCTTAAATTCTGCAGCCTTTTGTGGGCGACATCGTGGAACATTTGTTCGAATACATACTGGATCGGTTTTCCAGCTTCTCTGCAACTTGAAACGTAAAAAACTGCGCCCAGGCGCTCTCTGATCTTTGAGCAAAGTCTAACAAACCCCAGACAAAGGAAGATCATTCTATACGATACAACGTCAAAAGAGAAATACCTTAACCCAGTTCATGGATAGCCCTTTGTAAAGACCTCGTTTAATGCCTTCGCGCACGTAAATCTGGTACATTGATACAAACATATTCTGACCAGGCGGTATACGACCCGTCTGCATTCGTCTTCGTACGATATCAAGCGGGTAGGACGACGACTGTCCTATTAGTCCAGCGAACGCACCAAACATCAATCGATAAATTGGTGATACTACATGACCCGTCTTCTCTAAATTCACTCGGTGAAATATCATCGAGGAGATTATTACCTCAATCAAAACCAATGTCTCATACTGTTGTTGTAGCGCTAAGGTTATCACTGATGAACACAAACTCCACCACAAACCTTATGTAAAACTAGAGATTAGAAATTGTCCGTACTTTGAAAGCACAGACCGAGTTCCTTAAAGCAAAACTTGTTTCAGCATCTCAAATTCTGAAGAGATATAATATGGCAGACAAGACCGAAGATCCAATTCGAGAGATAAAATAACTCCAGTTAAGCAGGCGATGAAATCTTTCGAGATATTACCTACCTTTGCTCTTTATTGGGCGATCGAAATGAACCCGTTACTTGTCAATTTGTTGAAGGAATGTGGAGCGTGATATACAGACATGACATGTCTATTGCATAAATCCTTTCTAAGACATGGAAAATTCAGTCATAACGCTTGTAAAACAACAAAAAATTATTAAGTGGCCGAAACGCTTAGGCTGTTGCTTCGCGGCAAACGAAGATCAAATATCTCGCCAACATAGAACTAAAAAGCTCTACCAGTCTCTCTACACAAGCATTTCCAGATGATAATGCAATCTCCTCAACCAACCATGGTAAACAAGTTTCAGCGATTCAAATGTGAAGAAACTCGCACCAGCGTATGGTATCACGCCTGCCAACGCCGCGCAAATACCGCGATAGAACGTCCTGGAAGCACGCCGTACTTACATTATGGTCGCACAGCTATCGCACTCAGTAATTTCAAGTATGCAACGTGAGATGCGAAAAAAAAAAAGAAGAGGAAAGAAGAACTGGTTGAGAGTGGGGACATCCTCACTAGAATGAGGAATGTTATGTTGCGATATGATGACAAAGTTAGTGACTGATAGTAGCACGGAAAGCATTTGAAAAATGAAGGCGGACAACTTGGGCACTCGGAAAGTGGATTTAATCCTGTGACCTCACTTACCAACTTGACGCTGTTTTCGAACCGAACTTGTTTCAGATTGATTAAAAAACTGAACCTGCGGAACTTCTTTACCCTCATGCATTCTACTGCAGCGTGAACTAAAAGAGCTTCGCATGTAATATGCATCCACTGAATTTCTTAAATCTCGCGAATTCCCATCAATTCTGCGACAGTTAGTTTGCGTGAGCTATATTCAGCTGAGTTTAAGCAAGCCAGGAACCGCACGCTTTCAGATTGTTTCCCCAAAATTTCTTACTTATGTGGGCTATAGCATAAATTTATTCTTTTCAGTCTTGACACAGCCGCAGTTCTTGAAAATCGGCCTATGACGCAAAACGATCTCAACTAGCTCTAGGTAGTTTTGAAGACGAAGGAAACTTCTTCTACACCATGCATACTCCATTAACACCAACTCCATTATTCTCAACTTTCTAACTACAATCTCCTCTCGAGTCACACCCTCCAACGGGTTTTCCATGACTCAATATCTGAAAATTGTTGTATCAATCGTTAGAAATCGGCTGTTTTTAGCAGACACGATGGAATCATTTCGCATCCACTGACAGGCACACGACACGCGGTTCCTGCTGTTCGCAAACAGCCAAGAATGTGATAAGCCAACCAGATTGAATTCGTCTTGCCAGCTTCTGATATGACTAACCTTCTTATCAAATTTCATCAACCAATATAACTAGAGGGTTAATAAATTGCAACCAACTGATAGAAAAGAGCGCACAGGCAAATAAATTTACGCAGACGATCCTCTCACAACGCTGATCAGAAAAGGGACCTGATAAAAAGCAAGGACTATAAGTAAACGCGAAAGGACAACATGCGGGGGAAACTGGGCGATATCTTCACTTCCGCGCACACAGCACGATTTTTGCGAACACAAACACTAGAACAACGAACATCAAAAAACCTCATTAAATGCCCTGCGAGTTGCCAATTTCAGAAATTCCTTTGAAACGACGTATGACTGAGAAGCAACATAAAAGATTCTCCTAAATTCTTTGTACTCACGGACGAAAATTTTCCAGTCATCTTATATCGTACAGGGGCATCAATCGAAGGGACAGGTATGCTTCACAGGAGGCAACTAGTATACGAAGATCTAAAGTAAGCACCAGCGATTACACTGAACTTCTTTACCCCAGTTCAGTGGGAAGGGGGGCGGGATCTTTATTTGCAAGGTCACATAATCCAGTGGATTTATAGTCCGAAGACCTGTAGCAACCCCCAAACTTTTTACGGGGGGCATATACAACAATCGAAAAACCGACCTAATTCCACACTCACGATAATTCTTTACGAACACATCTCGAAGACCATTAAATTCTTCTTTCGTGGACGTCGCAAGACGTGCTTTCGCCGTGTCCAAAGGATACGTGCAAACTGTAGCCGTTACGGCCGCTAGAGAGCCCGCTATATAGCGCTTTCCCGGCGTACGTTCTCTGAAAAAACACCATCCCTCCGTATCTGTTTAACGATTAATCAAAGCTTTGTTAAAGCTCAATAAATTATCTATACACTCCATAGGATAACCACTCTCAAAAACATAATGGGATATGACCTGGCAGCACCTGTAAAATTCAGATACATTTCCTTTGAGCATCTAAGAAACTGTTGCATACTTTTTGTTTTTGCGAGAAGTTGGTGATAGAATGGCCAACATTCACATCATGTGAAATCTGCACAAAATGAAGCCTCTGGTGCAGCGTCGCGAAGATGGTTAGATCCACGGATGTAAGCTCCATTTTCAATATATACTAGTTGGTCTTTCACTCAAAAACGCCTGCAAGTGCTCTTAAGATACGTCAGAAACCCAGCTATAAAATGCGATTTCCATTCTCTAATCAAGCGTTGTACTCCTTGTTTCTTCTAGATATTACTTAAATGCCCTTGCAAAATTTCGACTTCGCTACTTCAACGCAGTGCAAGGGTGGCAACGGGTCAAGAAGGCTAGGCCAGCTTAGCTTCGTGCTCTGGCAGGTCTTACCAAGCTGGACAGGCTTCTTGTGGGTCCCAGGGTGATGATTACGTATCTGATACCTAAAGGCCAACCCGGCTAAAGCGAAGCG
>JAARMF010002605.1:5146-16230 GCA_022844705.1 Toxascaris leonina
AAAAAATAGCGTCAACCTTTGCAGTTTACACGACGCTGGCGATTATCTATTGGTCGGTCTCGATCATAAGTGCGTGGATCGCTGCGAGTCGACTCCGCTCTGGCATGACTATAAGCCAAACTGCCATACGACCTATCCATGAAACTCTCCTATGATCCATGATCAGTGAAACTCTTGTATAGTCCATATTGTAGCATAGAAGGATTAACGCGACGCATGCTTTTTGTTTCGCATCATTTCGCGATCTATACAAATAATATGTAGAATGTTGATAAGTTCGCTTCTTGTGATGCTCACAAAGCAAAGCATATTATGGTAGTGATAGTAATAAAAGCGTTACTACCAGCCGTCAGTAGTAGTAGTAGTACTACTACTAATAGTTAGTGACAGTAGTAGCGCAATTTTCATCCTCAAAGAATAGAGGAAGCAAAGTTTTAGAAAAATCGCTGGCTAGATTAGTGGGAATGCGAAGGGGGCGAAGGGGAGAGGGATGGACAGGACGGTTGTAAGGTAGGCTTTCCTTAACGTTTCATTGTTTTTTCAATGCGTAAAAAATAGACATACAAAAATATATTGAAATAAAGAAACTTAAGGCCGCATTTGTAGTTGAGAATATCGTGAAGAACGAATGCATAGCAGCATTTGGTGACGTTGAGTAGTTCAACCGCAGTAAGCAACACAAAGAAGCCGAGATACCCAGTGGAGATTGATAGCAATATTGCCCAACCGTTAAAGTATGATCGCCATTCCTCTCTATCAATCTTCAATCGTCTCCATATCAAATGCAATTTCTGAATTTGCGAATCGGTTTTGCTTACTCTCTATGAATTTGCAATATTATGTTGCGTTGCATTTGTTGACTTTAGCAAAGTATTTTGTCAGAAAGCCTCTCTTGCCTCCTACAAGTGAACGGGTCGAAGAGTTGGAAAGAATATAGGCAAAGCTTCCTTTCAGACGACCCATTGACTTTCATAGATATGCGTATTCCATTCTCGAAATCTTTTGCATTTCAACTCTATTGGTAAATTATTCAATGATTTGCCATTTATTTACAATGGCGGAGTACAAACATAAGGTAGATTTGCATGCATGTGCTTGCAGATTTGCATGCATGTGCTTGCAGANGTGCGCTTGCAGACTTACATGCATGCGCTTGCAGATTTGCATGCATGTGCTTGCAGATTTGCATGCATGTGCTTGCAGAACTTCACATGCATTATTCAAGAGATATGATGGAGACTGATTTGCATTACGGATGAGACTTTTGCATATAAACTAGCGAAGGAAATCTTTCAAATATTTCTACCAAAAAAAGAAAGAAAAAATGCACCGTTTGTGATGTGGCATCAATATTGCAATTTTAGAAAGGCAAAATTATGCAATACTGTGACCCAATTGCGCCAATCAACTCGTCGACCACTATTTTCGCATTTGTCGTCATGGGGGTGTGGTCGGCTGCTGTATTAGCTTCTTTCATCATTGCAGCAGTTTCAGTCTTTGATTACGGAAACGGTGAGTTCTGTCTCTTACTTGGATTTTAATAGGTTTCAAAAAGAAGAATATGGCGAGAGGAGAAGGGGGGTGGAGGGGAAGGGGGAAGGATTGTATATCTACTGGGTGATGTGTTTAATACGTGCCTGCTTCTGATCATATGGACTACTGCAGTTGCGTCATACCGTTATCACTTTGATAAGTAGTCGACACAAAAAGGTGACGAAGATGGTCTGCGCATCAAATTCCCCGCAACCTTTCGAGCGAATTCAAGATTTCTTATCCAAAGCAACTATTGCATTTCTCAACAAATATTTAAGTAACAAATTAAAATACACTTCTGCGAATGAGTGGTGGGAGGGGGGAGGGGGGAGGGAGGAGGAGGATGCTACGAATGTTCGCAGTCACATTTTTATGGATCATTAGTTAGCGGATTTCTGGAAGTTTGCAACTTACAACGTTTAACCTTGCTTTACTTTACTCTGATATCTGTAGATTTTGTGTGAATACTTCTCCAATGGCGGAGATTCGATTGGTTCACATTTCGCTGACTCTCATAGACACATGAATAGCAACTTTGCCATAAAATACAAGGCAATCACTCGTTGAGCATTCTCTCAAGACAATTAATTTCAGCGAAACCAACAGATAGTCCAGAGAGGATGATAGAGCCGAAACAACGCCCAGATGCACGGTATCGTCCGAGTTTGTAAGCTTGCGCAATGTCCACGATAAGCGGGAATATATTGATTCCGATTATTTAGCAACTAACGTTTTTATTTAACAGAAGATGTTAGAATGCTGGAGATGCTTACTAATGCCCATTGTTTTTTCTTCTTTTCTTTTTGTTTTCCAGTGCTACTTAGAATTTCAGAAATAATTCAACAGGTATGTCAAACCCAACAGGTAAGGTGATAGAGAGAAGCTGGGTAAGTAGGCCCAACAGGTAATGTGACGCAGAGGAGAAACTGCATAGATAGACGCCGAAGAACTGAGCTGATATTGGGGAAGAAATTGGTAGATTTATTGAATTTGAGCAATATCGCATAAAATTCATTTAGAGCGGGCGAAGAATCATACGATGAACGAGGACTAACAGTGCCACCAAAAGTCGTGCCAGTATACAAGCGAAGAGGCTTTCACGGTTATATATTTTTCTCATATAATATCTGCTGTATCTTCGTTGTTTTTTTTTTGGTGCGCTTTTTGAATATGGTCCCGAAAATTATCCGGAAACGATTCCGGATCCAGAAATTCCAGATTCATTAGTATTTATTAAGAACATATCCATTAGAGGCTCTTCGATAGCGAGAGCTGATGAACCGTTCTTATCGAATCATTTATTTGCAGTTCTTGCGATTGCAACTGGTGTTTATCTGGTAACATCACTGATCTCAACAACTCTGATACTTGCATACTGTGTATGCCAAAGTAAGGGCACTGATGAAGTTATCGAGAAGAAAATCGAGAAATGTGGCGATACAACTACTGAAGATGGCGGATCTGCATATCAATAGAAGAAGGCATATATATATATATATATATATATNTATATATATATATATATATATATATATGGAAGAGCATAACTGCCCATCTTTTTCCTTATACGATTGCCTCATTTAGTCGGCTTGTTCATAGCTATCTCTTTAAATTTGCCACAATGCACCTTATTGAATAAAGTTTACTTAAAGCTGTAACACCTCCAGCGAGAGATCGACTATATACTTCTATTATCACACAACTAAACTATCATATTGATTATCATGCAGGATTTGCTTTACGACAATCTTGTTGTTATGACAAGTTGTGTGGCATTGGAGCGAAAAGATGTGTGTTGATTATCGATAAATCCTATTGGCCTTTCTAACCACTAAGATAAACAGCGGAAGAAGTTTGTATGAATACATCGAACATTTCGTTCTCGAATGAATTCACCCTTAAAATACGAACAGCATATCGTCGATATTTTCTCTCATATACTGATAATGACTCTTAAGGATAAGTTGATTTCTTTTTGTTCGCTTATTTATTTATTTATTAAATAATTTGAGACAGACATCCCTTTGAGACAGAGAAAGCAAACGAACATATATGAGCATGAATAGCAAAGGTCAAATCGTTTGCAAAGATGCAATATCAACAAGCAAAGATTTAATGAATAAGAGTGACAGTGGTGCATGGATCAGAACAACTCAGGGGCCGCTTAGAAGCTAAATGAGTACGAGCATTAACGATGCCAACGGGAAGCAGATTTCATACATACAAAACCAGAAACCGACAGCCATGCAGAACATTATTTTTACTGCAAGCTAGGCGGTATTGCGCATCTCACGTCCGAGATGTTAAACCAAGGCTAGCCTCCTTCAATGGATCCCTTCGAACGAGATGATCCACGCGGAGGGACGCACATGTCATTGCCCACGTAGGCAGCAGATGACGTGGCGTCCTTTCACTGCAATCGTCAAATATCGTCGCGGAGTTGTCTATAGAAACAAGGACAGCACGCTAATTGTCGACTTCTAAGGTATCTAGTCTAAGATAATACCTTTTGAGAGATTGAAACTAACGCACATGTTGACTATGGAGACAAAGGTGAGGGGAAGGGGAAGGGAAACTAAAATATCTCTGGCGGCGAAATATCGCTGAAGGCGTAGCTGATTGCGCTACTTTCAAAATAAATTGTTGATTCCACAGGTTGATTGCTAAACAATTCAAATCCATCACTATCAACAACCGTTGTAAAAGTTGATCAAAAATCAAGCTTGCATCATTCCAATTGTGAAAAAAAGAGAAAGTCAGTAATATGTTCTGAATTTCTAAGGCTCAGAAACAAAGGACAAAGGGTTTCACAAACACCGATACTATTGACTGTTCTGCTCTATTGTCTACTGACCGCCATTGATACTCTACCAGTACCACCGCTTCTCGCCACTTTAGCTCGCCCATTACCAAATTCTCTGTGCTTTTCAGCAGCGGAGTTACCCGAGTCGAGCTGTTGATGCTTATCGTGCGCATAATCGGAAGCTCAAACTTGGGTAATGAAACATTTATGCATGAACAGAAAGCACATATCGTTACATACCATATCCGAGAGATGTACAACAAGACGGTGAAACTGGAAAAAGATCACAAGCCCTGATTCTTAGAATTTGATCGCGTTCAGTTCTTAAGATTCGGCTTGGCCGACACTCCCTAGACGAAAGAACTCCTTCGTAACCGTACCGATTAGCTGGACAGATAGGAGAACGGTCAAACAATGCCCGGACATAGATGCCACTCCCCAACTTACAAATATAATCGTAGCTGACCGCTATACAATTCAGGGGAGTGGATGAGCAGTAGACGTCAGAAGGGGAGGACTTTCAGACCCGCCAACCCGGAGCATTGTGGAGGCACATCTGTGACGACTGAAGACGCCCCCCCCCCCCCCCCCCCCCCCCCCCCCCCCCCCCCCCCCCCCCCCCNCCCGTCGAACAAGCGAATTCATGACTGGTGTCTCAAGCCTTTTATACCCTCTTTTGGTATCTCACAATAGCCTTTATTATACCAAAATATTCATTTCCTACGGCGTGCTCTCTTTGCTACATGAAACGATTTGAACCGCTCGTTTTTTATCCTATAGCTGGCTTTAGCCTTTGGCGAATTTCCACTCATATGTTACGATTTCCATTCCATCTACTTCGCGACGGGTCGCGACACCAGTAATTCGAACAATAAAGATTTCAGCGTTAGTGTAACTTGACTGGTATAAACGACGGTAGACTTTTTGAAAAGCAATGTGGATGAATCGCTTTTTGATATCCCCCTAGAAACCTAACATCAAAAAGCGAATTGCCGAATTGCCAAAAATGGCCAATCATAGTATTTTGGCCAAGTTTATATCCAGAAAGACATGAATGCATGAATCATTTTCGTCCGCGAATTACTAGATAGATAGATACCTAGCCCTACACCCCAGAAGACCATACTCAGCTGGTTGCCGTTGCTTCAATTGACAACTTCGCGACGATATTTCCTACGATATCCTCCGATAACAACTTGTCTCTAGCTCTTCTTCTCCATATTTATCCATCGTTTCTTTTGATAGTGCCTACGCATCTACGCGGTTGGTCTTTCTCTGTGACGTTTGCGATCTCTTGAATACAGGTCCAGTACTCTGGTGCTTCACCTATCGTTAGTAATCGTCTCAACGCCGCTTGTTCGTCCCGCCTCCGGTATCAGCTATTCTCGGGTACAGCTTATCCGGTAATTAACATATAGCCTGTTGGTCGAAATTATTAGCATAATCTTTTGGCGTTTATAAATCCATCGTTAATGAGTGGTATGTAAATTTTCTCACAAAGGACCGCATCTAATGCCAAACTCTTCATTTCCGCCGTTTTTGCTGCCGGAATGCGGTCGGAAGCTGGGCTGTATGCTTCAATAAGTATATTGCTTCTAGCACTACTTATCGGCGAAAATTTTGGTGGGATACAGTTTTCTATCATACGACTTTCAAAGATTCTGATCTCGTAACCTCCCAATCTCTCTCATAATTCTGCTTTAGTTATTCCACTTGTCGCTTTTCATCTAGAATCGAGATATTGTGACGACAAAAATAACGATTCTTAGAACAACTTCATTATTTTTAAGTAGTGCCGAATTGCCCGAGGATCTGCGGAAAGTTGCTTTTATATAGGCATGACTGCTTTTTATGAAAGCAGTGAGCTAGGCGAAGTTCGTATACATATACTTTATTTATTTATTTATTTATTTATTTATTTATTTATTTATTTATAGTCTATTATGCTCGTCACCAGCGTAGCCAAATGTTTCTAGGAATTATAGCAGGTAAAACTGAGTGTTATTCATGTCCTCCGCATTTACTCAATCAGAGGATTTCTTCAAACAAGGTTATGGTCAACCCGATTATGATCAATTCCAAAAATCAGTAATAGTCTCAGTTTTCCTTCAGCACTCCCAACGCATAACCGATTTGGGCGAGAAGTTCGGTGGATGGCGATGGTACCCGTGAAGCAATTCGAAACTGTCAACGAGCCAACCGCAAATATGTAAATAGACTTCACTTAATTTATCTAAATGCTTAGTATCTCTATGAAAATGGGTCCCATAGCTTAAAATAATAGAGAAATATGCTGAGAATAGAATGTATCACATAGTGAACATCTCCGTAGCCTGCACCGATATATATTTCCCTCATCCTCCCCTTGATACATACCATCTTCAACATTTCCAATATGTTGAATGGAAAGGAAAATCGCTGAGAAAGAGAACTTCAAAAAGATAGAAATTTTTCCCATTTCAAATTTTTAAATGGAGTTGAAACCTAATCGGCCTGCTCATACAATCATCATCCTCTCTTTACTTGCCGAATTTCCTCGGCCTCAGCGTTCACGCAATATCTCCACCGATGACGACTCATTGCATCTGATCTGGTAGGTAAGACTTCCGGTCGACCCGACCCTCCATCGGACACCGAAAATAGGAACCGAAGCGATGATATACTAAATGCTACTTTCTTATCTCACTCATTACGCCACCAACGAACCCTTTAATATGAATCCTGATACGAAAATCCCTTGAATAATTAAAGCCGTAATCGCATTCCATCGCTAATCGAATTTTACGGTCATATTCAGATATAAAGTGTCGAATTTCGAAAGTGGTTTACAACGAGTGACTTCACCGAGAGATGTTGATGGTTCAACGCAAACAGAGGACAAATCTCTTGACGAGAAAAGTGAACAATCTACACAAAACGATGATCGTTTAGAGCAAAACGATGAGAAGACTTTCAACAATAAAACTGACGATACTTTGCAAAAAGATTATGAAGGATCATTGAAACGAGGAAGAGAACCGCCATTAAAATCATTTCAAGATGCGATATTAACAGGCGTCAATGATCGACTACTCGATAACGTCACAGATCCTTCATCAATACAACCAGTGCACAAGAGAGCCGGTTTTCTTGGTTAGTAATTGAGTTTACCATATTCGCGAATCGTCGACCATATACCCGAATCGTCGACCATATACCCGAATCGTCGACCATATACCCGAATCGTCGACCATATACCCGAATCGTCGACCATATACCCATATCGTCGACCATATACCCGAATCGTCGACCATATACCCGAATCGTCGACCATATACCCGAATCGTCGACCATATACCCGAATCGTCGACCATATACCCGAATCGTCGACCATATACCCGAATCGTCAACCATATATCCGAATCGGCGACCATATACCCATATCATCGACAATATGTGTGAAATCCTGAAATTCTTTTAAAGTGTTTTTTTTAATGTATTGCTTCCAACTGCAACAGCTCATAGTGTTCTCCGATGCCAACTGGTGGAAGCCAGCACTACTAACGATTCGGGCTGCATCGAATGCAATTCGTTTCGCCTCCAGCGTCGACTTAGTTTGATAAACTCGAAGGCAAACCTGTGGTGGAATAATCAGTAGTCCAAAAAACTTCTTATTTCTTTGACGCATACTTTGCAAAAGTCGTTTATTTGCCTTTTCATCCGATCTCGTGTGCAGATTATTTATTTATTTATTTATTTATTTATTTATTTATTTATTTATTTATTTTATTCGATCATCTATCTATTTGCTTATTTTCCTAGTTATTTATTTCTTTGTTTGTTTACTATATTCATTTACTTACTTCTTTTATTACATTATTTATTTATATCTCCGATGTTATGTTCTTCAAGTCGAGAACTGTGGGGTCGATTTCAGAATAACAGAAATGTCTTCGTTAACTTCAAACTGTAATCCTATTTCAGTTCTCGTTGGTTTAACCGGTGGATATTGGCTAATAACGGTGATCGTAACAAGTGTGCTTTGCATTTTCGCTATATGCCAATCGGGCGACGAAGAAGAATCATCATAGAAGTGGACCGATAAAGTTGCGGAGGCGATGCAACAACCGAATAAAATCCTACTTGCCTATCCATAAAAATGATTGCATTAAATCGACCTTTCATCTGTGATATATAATGCATGTTCGCAATAAATGTTGATATGCTTCCACTACATATATATATATATATATATATATATATATATANAATAGCCGTAGGGTTGCATGTATAAGCGATTTTATTGTTGATCGAACAAGACTGATTCAACGGATATTTTGCGATTCGGTTGAGTACTGCCAACATATTTGAAGTCTGTATATCATCACTCAACATTGTTTATCGAAAACGACACGAAGAAATCGCTAAGCAAGCATATCATTGGAATATAGCTAATCCTACCGGTGTAGCTGAAACTTCCTTTGGGAAAAGAATTGGCACATTTGGCAGGCTGAGCTATGAATGAGTCGAATCGCCTTTTCCCTTATCTTGAGGTCCATCCTGAAATGCCCCCTCCCTACCCCCCCCCCCCCTCCCAAATTCCCTTGCTTTTCGATTTTTTCTCATGGTATATATTGGTAATAAAGTATTGCACCTATACAGTCTCAAACCACCACTTCGACTGAAGAATTATCTATGGGGGTTGTAGCGTGGTCATTTCTGACGTTCAACTCTTATTGCCTAAGGGCGCCAATCAAAGACAGCATCTCACACCTGTGGGGATGTAGAATGAATCGAGATTGTGGTGCTTATGCGATCCTATATACCTTGTGTAAAAAAGCATAACAAGTGTAATGGTCACATATTTATGCATGCATTTCTGCATCAAGAAAATCATTTATTTGTTCATTTACTTGTTCATTCATTTATACATCTATTTGTTCACTTGCTTGTTTATTTATTTATTTATTCATTTATTTCACGTCCCGAGGTGTGAAAACATACAAAAGTATGTGAGCATGAATGTAGCTTAAGGATGCCGTATGGTCAGCTAACTAGGCTGACCGCGACGTGAATATTCCGCCATTTGGGTCACCTGATTCAAGCGATACAACGAAATGCGCTTTTGTGAGTGCTAATCCGAGTCTAACGTCTTTAGCGAGGCAAGGGCAACATCCCCTAGTTAGACCTCTCAAACTCTGCGCCACGACAAGATTTCCAGTTAGCGTGGGGCTTGTCATCCCCCTCAAAACGTCCATCTATCATTTTTCGAGACGATAAGCTTATGGAGATGTTTTAGGCGAACGCAGCTTATCAACTCGCGAAACACATATGCCATCCACCAATAAAGCTTCATCAATCGAAGCAATCAAATTTTGGCTTCATGCAAATTTGTTTATCACGACAATACGTGGAATACATATTCGATTATCAACCACTTCCGCAGATTACCCAAATTTAAACTTCCATATATGGTAATTTCTGGATTATGCGAAATTACGATCAAGAAATTGAGAGAATCTTCAGAAGTTGGCATTGCTGGTCAATGAGTCGTGTTGATGCGGTCGACTTCTCGAAAGACGTTCGCTTATTGTTCACTGCTCATCGTTATATGTACGATTAATGGTGAGGGCTTATCCATTCTTCATTGGAATCCAAATGCTTTTTTTCATTGGACAACTTTCTTTCCGCTGGGGTTTTATTATTAGCATTACGGTAAGAATGATAGATTCCATATTTGGGATAATGGTAGTTGATAATCTCTTGGGATAGGAAGGGAGATGATGGGTGTCGAATGAGTGATATTGTTGATGAGTCAGACAACCACAACCATATAAGTATAATAATAAAAAGCGTTTTTGAAAGTGCCTCATGACTGTCAATGAATTAAAGAACGAATCTAGCAATCAAGAGTTTTGAGTGTTGACCATAAATGAGCGTGACCGCTGGTCAACGTCTCGGAAATGAGCCTGTTGGAAAACAATTTTCAGGCATATCAATAATGCGCCCTTTGATATCGTTTTTCGTAGAGTTTATTAGTTAAGCGCTTAATTGTTTATGCTTGGAATCTGACACTAGAAATTAATTTCCACCTCATCTGACAATATAGTAAGAAATTACATAGCTCACCTATGAACTTCGGCGAGGAATTATGTTACGTCCTCAACACCACTTCTATACCAAACAACCTGTACAGCAAGAGTGACCACTCTCAAAATCAAGCCGCAAAAATGTCTTATATATTATAGCATTTCTTTAGTTTCCTCAATAGCTTCACAAAATTTGCTCAAAATTTCCTGTACGTTTTGTAGTTATTGAGATTGAGTGAGAACGTTTTAATTCCAGTTGTCGTGCCGAAAAACGCCGTTGATAAGGAAAGTAATAATAAAGCGCCGAGAGAAGATTTTCGAGTCGGGAGAAAGCCTAATAACCTCGAAAATACCGTGAAAAAACCTCACACCTTAAAACAACCGGCAATCGAACGTCAAGGAAGCAAGGATGATCTGCGCCCGGAGGTGAAATATAATGAACACGATGCGGTATCAGCAAAGAGACCAATTTATATGACAGCTGGTTTTTTTGGTTAGTAGAATGCGGCTTTATTTCCGCTTCAATTAGGCACTTATCTTTAGCTTCTTCGCGAATATATTCGCTTGAAAACGTGTAATTTCACTCAAGTTCGTAACTTCAACTGCAGTTTTACTGCGGATATTTAAGGCAAATTAGACGCATAAGTTGTTGACCCGATATTAGTTCAGTTTTTTTTTTT
>JAARMF010002609.1:0-26042 GCA_022844705.1 Toxascaris leonina
TGGTGTAAACTGCGAACGGCCTGTAAAAGAGTGAGTTAAAGCTCACCCGATGGCTGGCGCTAGCAGACTCCAAGAAATTATAATTTTTGCTTCCCTTCCGCTTCCTTGACTGTTCCACGCGCTTTTCACGCCGTCTGAAACTGCATGATTGAAGATATGTTGTATATTTGTGTTGGAGCCTTTATTATTGTTCGTATTTAATACTACATCCTAATTACCACTATGACGGTGAACTTTAAATTAAGATGGAGTAAGATCCGAACTCGCTTATGTTAGGCTCATTTCTGACACGGCAACTAACGTATTACTTATGCCAGTGTAGGTGAATGCTTATTTATTACATGGTTAAAGACTACTTCTGCTCGTCAACTATACTTCCCTGTGCTCCTTCGAATCGTTTCTACTTCCTTTCTACGTTTTCACACAGTGCTATTTCAATACTCTGCTTCAATGCCTTTTCCGCTAACGCACAATATTGCATCAACAAATTCCAGCAAACTGCTCGACTGGACAGCATTCGTGTCACGACGGGAAGTGCATTCCAATAAAATATGTTTGTGATGGGGATTTCGATTGCGATGACCACTCGGATGAATCTCCAGATTGCCGTCAGTTTCTCACTCAGTTTTTTAACTTCTTAATGCTCTTTGAAAGGATGCTTCTTGGATGGCACTAATGGTGCCTATTTTCGCATTCATTCAGGAGTGCTTTCATTGAACATTATGCAGTTGGAAAGTTTGCAACAGTGTAGATAAATCACCCATTTCGATCGGATGCAGCTATTTTGAAAGGAGGGATATATGCCGTTCTTCCCCGTAGACGTACTAAAGAGAGAGCTTGAGCTAAGCCCGAACAAGGGAAGTTTGCAGCGCCCCGTACCTGCGGTGAGGGGCACATGAGGTGCCTTCTGACGGGCCGCTGCCTTCCACTGAGGTACAAGTGCGACTTGGAGTTTGACTGTGGCGTTAGCGAGGACGGCTTGCTTGACACGAGCGATGAGGATCCGACAGTTTGTAAGCGGCATATAAATTTTCATTTGTCGTGCTCACATCGAGCTTTCGCGCACATCCTTCGTTAATACGAGAAGCCGCTGTGAAGTGGGCAGCCAAGAAAATGTGTTATAAGTTCATCTGACGTAGCAATTATTATGTTTGAAAAATAGTGCTGTTCAAAATCTCGCTAGATATCAATAGCTTGGTTTGGAACATTTCGCACAGGGCTTCTCCACGCTTTTTATTACTATTGAAGTATTCGGAACACCTGATGTAAAGTCATAGATTTCTTGACATCTCTTCACTCGTCATAAAAAATAAAATGAGCATTTATAGCGAGATATCATCGAAACGCACATTTTGGGCTCTTTCTCTTTAATTGAAACCAACTACCGAAACATTTTGAAAACGAGGCTGAATATAAAAACTTTCATAGATCGTCTCAAAAAGCTCACGCAACAGCAGTTTTTTGGCTCGTTGTATGTGGCTCTCGGTTGGGCCGTAACTTTGCTGCTGCCATTACTTATTTCTCCTTTAATAAATAGATCATGCTTACTTTAAATAAGCTCGTTAAGGTAACACAACATGGGTGTGTCCAGCCGGCGAGCATATATGTGCTTCCGGAGGGCAGTGTGTGCATTTGTCAAAATTCTGTGACGGCTATCGCGATTGTTCGGATGGCTCAGATGAGCATGCTCGCTGTGGTAAGTCACAAAACTTCGAACCTCTTCTTCTTTTGCAAAGTTCCGATTAAATGTTTTTTCCCGTTGTTTGACGCGGAGAGCATAGTTGCTTAGGCCACAGAAGCATCAAAAAGACACTGTTGGGCTAACGCAATTTTCCCATTTACTGCAAGTATCTTTCTGTCTCGACCACAGGAAGGCATAAAAAGGACATGCGATCGTGAGAGGAAAAGATTGTTAAAGCAAAGATCATAACCGCTAGCTTGGTTGATGAATCAATAGTTTTGGTGCAGAAACCGTCATTAATTTCACTTTCATTCGGTACTCCATATTCACAGAGAAGCATTCTTTCTTTACGACGTACGACCAATAATAATTTCTTTTGAAAACTCGCTTTTTTCCTTTGCCTTCTTACAATGTTACTTCTCATTGCTTTCCATTCATACTTGAATATATGAAGCCGTTATATTTATTCCGAAGAGAATTATCAAAAAGACCTAGATATCCTATTTTTACACAATTTTTACGACAATATTTAGGGATGCCACCATCATCAAATGACGTCACTTGTAAATATGGAGGTGCGATGACATTTGACAAAGGTATGCAATGCTACTGTCCTCCTGGACAAGAAGCCAAAGGAAGTGAATGCGAGGACGAAGATGAATGCAAGCGAGTAGAGTTTGGTGAGCACTTCTGCAACTTTATAAACATATTTATACTGAACTTCTAACCTATTCAACTACAATATTACATCCGCAAGAGATGTTGTTCCATTTGCCGAGAAGATCCTCACATCTTGACGTTCATTTTCACGAAGGCATTTATCTAGAATTTGTTGACCTCCGTGTTTCAATTTGTCTTTCTGTTTGCAGCACCCCTTACAGCACCACTTTTGAAGGAAGCAACAGTCTGCTCAGATCATCGTTTCACTGCCTAATGAATACGTATAGAGTGATTTGCCAAGTAGCTGTTTAAAAAAAAAAACTCATGTTTAGGTGGTGTTCCTGTGTGCGCGCAAATTTGCGTAAACCTGATCGCAAAACGTGCTGGTGACCAAAGGTATCGATGTGGGTGTGCACCTGAGTTCGAGCTTGTTAACGGGACGTGGTGTCGTGATTCAAAAGGTCAGTTTTTTTTACGTTTTCACTTCAGCTTCACCAAACCACCATGTTTTTGATTCATAACTTCCTGATTCTTCTTGAGCTTCTTGAGCGTTTCGCAGTTACAAATTGAGAAAGAACGGAACGTAATGGGAAAAAGGGAAAGGAGACACCTTTCTTTGAAAAAAAAAACATTACTTGGACTGATACCAGATTTTTGAAAATTTAGTTGTTAACTTCGCTTNNNTAACCAAATTAATTCAGATCACTGGAGTTTTTTGCCATAAAACATTATCGGTCATGTACAAACGATTCAACTGCCATGTGCATGTACTTCCTTAAGAGCGCAGTTTTAGCCTGGTGACTGACCACTTGCTTTATTAGAGGTTCTCAGCATACCTTTGTACCGCTTTATTAGCAAATGTGTTATAGTTCACAGGTGCAACCAATGGTAACGTACATTTAGTCATCATCTTGTGATAACACAAGAAGCATCTTGCTAACAAAAATCTGGCTGCAGCAAAGCACTTAATGACGTTGTCACATAGGTCATGATTGATTCTGCGTCTTCTTCGGAGTCAAAAGGCTTCGGGCATATCCTCCAATCAGCGGCACAGTGAAAATGAGAATGTCCCATTCATTCTCAACGACTGTAAAATTCTTTTACTCCACTTTTTCGAGCCTCACCTAGCATCTTTTCCGCTCACAATATTCACGTTGTATCTGTTGTTCAAAAGTTGAATTACGGTTGGTTTTATCTTTGGGGGAATAAATTTTGAGGAAAAACCATGTTTATCTATCCAGTGCTATTTCATATTCACATAAGGCCTTCACATCAATGCTTTTCTTTTTCTTCCAATGCTCAAGAAAACTCATAATTTTTCCACGGTTTCTTAACTCTTAACTTATTCATTCATTCATTCAGCTTCTCCATTATCTCTTTTCCATAAGAAAAAGCAATCGTTTAAGCGAAATCTTTTTTATTCAATAGTTCACGTTCTAATATTGGCATATTACAGCGTCAGCGTCATCAACTTACGCTTCTGTATTTTTGTATGGGCAATCGCGAATTGTGCACAAAAAGCTTGACGACTTAAAGGGTCCCGATCTCGATAGCATCGGTGTGCCTGAATTGCAGGCACTAGCCATCGACCATAGGAAGCGCAAACTTTGCTGGGTAACTCCTCATTCGTTCACTGCAATGAAATTTTTTCTACGTGCGAGTTCTATGTGATAAGGTTCTATGAACTGTTTCTTAAAATTGTATGAACTGATTGTTTCTCATGGGTTCCTCTTCAGATGGATGAGTGTAGTATTGGCGAAAACTGGGGAACTTCCTCGATGCATTCTACTTTACCTTGTCGTCCTTTTTCTACGCTTTTCGATTTTTAAGTAAAGGAAATTGAATAATGGACCGTCGTGTCTCAGTGCTCGTGCGTATGTATGTTTCTATGTAGGATATTTTAATCTCATAATCTGAGAACGTGTTAATGAGGAAATCTGATCCGTTCAACTTCCCCTATGTGAGGAATTACAGGATCAGCTTTTAGGCAGATTCTAAGCTCCTTGAGTCAATTAAGATTGGGCAGATGCAGGGTGGCAAAAAATCCTGTTTGAATGAGCTGCAGATGAGAAAGGAGGATATTTAGAGAAAATGCGAACCACACATGAGAGTGCATCTGCTTTGGCCCTAACGCTGTAAATAAACAAAACATTTATCCCTAAAGGTTTCATCAATCATCCGCACAACCTTAGGCGATTTGGCTGATCTACACTACACTGCTATCTAAACTTTCCGAAATGCGCCTAATCAAGAAGTAAGATATCCTCTCAAATTGCTTTCGTGCCATACACAAATTTCCGCAATTTCTTTTTTTCATTTACTTACCTTATGACCGCCACAGATAAGAAAATCACTGGACAAGAAGAAAGTTAGCTGGTTTTCAAGTAGCAAAAATGGCAGAGTTTATTCGCAAATGCGATGAATGAAATGACGATCAATCAGCTTGAGAGCAATTTTATGTTCTAATTTATCAAGGTGGCCGCACGAGCTGTGAACACATTGGATCAGGTGTCTTGTGTGATCATCAACGATAATGGACAATTCATCATCCCTATACGCAACGTCGACCCGGCGTTCACCGTCGAAGGTATGCTCAACCATCGCTCATCTCGCCAGTGATAACAGCTGTTGTCTTTTAATTACTAGAGCCATTTCTTTTTCACGTGCAATACACGACAAACGGCCTTTTTCATCGTGCTTTGTGAAAAGCGGATGGAGCCGTGAAAAAACATCCCAGATATTATCCTGTAGACGTGGTGTGAAAAACGGTTGCGTCGCTTGTCATTTTTCTTGAGGGCAGTTTTTTTTTGTGAGTGTTTTTGCAGCGCCTTTTTTTCACAAATGAAAAACGAGTGAAGTGTTAGAGGTCATCGAAGCAGGAACTCATCAATGGGCACTGCTAACCTGATGGTAATTATTGATCCGAATGTAATCAGAATCATTGTGAGTGGTTTTCTCCCACCCTTATGTGGATAATAACCTCTTACGTCCACATATCGCCATCTGCTTTACAGATGTGCAAAGACTCAATGATGATATAAACGTTTGCTATTTTTTGTGAACTTTTGAGAGCACCTTGCGTATACTCAAAGAAATATAGTTAGGTCTAGGAGTTCACATATCACGTGTTTCTAAACAAATAAACCATTAATATTGCATTATTTTCCACGTTGATTCATTACAATGGCGCATTCGCTGGTCTCCTGGTTTTCTTTTTCTTCTGCTAAGTGCTAACGACGGGTGAAAAAAAAAGAGTCGAGAAGAAAGGTAGAGGGAAGGGCGATTGGAAGTTTTTCTGTTGCGCGTCTGCGCGCATCATTAAAGATACGTTTGGGCTCCTGTTTCTTTCTCTGCTTTCTGCGATTGAAGGGAGAGTGCGAAATTTTGCACAACCCTTTCAAAAAGCTCTTATAAATGGCGATTCGATGAGGTGAGCGGAAGTGTGCAGTGATGTCTGCTTTGCAGTATATTGCTGTTCATAGGCTTCACCAAAAACGGTCAAAATAGGTTTGCGAAATTGTTGGTCATCGGCCAGCTTTGCTAATCCAGAAAGGCTCTGAAGGAAGGGATATATGCACTTGAGAAGCGAACCAACCTTCACGTTGTTTTCATTTTATATACGAGCTATTCTGAATAATTACTTGAACCAAGCAGTGGGGTAATAACCACTAACGTATTCTTTTACTTATCCATATGACAAGTCTACTGAAGATTTCACGTGATCCTTGTAAGTTGATAACCCATTGAAGGATAATTTTATGTCAAACAGTATAACCAAATTAGTAACAACAGTAAAAATCTTCAAAGCACGCACTAAATGCGATGAGGCACGATTCGAGAACAGCGGTGCACGCTAATTGAAGAGTCAGCAATAGGCAAAGGATAAGCAACGGAGTAAATGCAGTGCAAAATATAAAGTACTTTTTCAAAATTTGGTAACTTGTTGTCAAAGATGTCTTTAGAAAGATGTTGCAGTAACATAATTTTGGAAATCCCTGATGCCTTTGCTCTTTATACGCTTGCTACTGATCTAAAACTGTTGCCGCATGGCGTTGCTGCAGCATCATCCTACAACGGAGCGTGCGCACACAAGTTTCGATGTTTAGAAGAAGTTTCATTGGGATTGGAAGGGGAAATACCAGTAAACTGTTGTGGAGGTGGGGGGGGGGGGGGCTTTCTGATAATGGTGAGGTGGTGATGATTTCCATCAAAGTAGACCTATCTGTATTGACCGCTAAGGAAGTACATCCAAAGGACCGACAATGTTTCTTATGAGTTTCCCATTATTATTTTTCACCGTTATCGAAGTATTATGTGGAAGCAAATTTTTTCGTCGTCGAAACAGAGCATGAGGTATTTGGTACTTGAAAAAAACGGTTTTGAGTCCTTTGCAGTTTCGAGCCTTAAGGGCATTGATTTGTTCAAAAACATGCATTGTAAACGAATATTCAAATAAGAATGAAACCAAAATTAAGACCACCTCAATCTCACGTATATTTGGCTATAGATAACAAATATTTGCTCATAAATCCATTGTCATTTCAATTTCCCACTAAAACAACATCCCTTTACAACGAATGAGACTCTTTCGCAATTCATGGAAATGGAAAATTGTGATGAAATATCTGAGAAACATATAAATGAAGATTGCTGTAGAGGTTGGTCAGTTGCTTTGAAATTTGTTTTCGATGGACGCATATCAAACGTTGGTCATAGAAGAATATCACAACCGCAGCTTAACCGCACTTATTTGATCGGAAGGAAAACGTTTTTAGGTGTGAAAGCAATGCGCTTTGATTGGATCGGCAACAATTGGTATATGGTCGATAATTTCTATTCGAATGTATTTGTGTGTAGTTCGGATTTCGAACGTTGCGTAACACTCTATGGAGGAAAATTTGAAAAGCCGTCTGCAATCGCGGTTGACTCAACAGCCGGGTATTTTTTTTAATTTTTTTTAATTCATTGATGTGTTATCACCAACTACTTTTTCACCAACGAATAATTCTTCTCTCCCACCATTTTCACCATAATTAGAAGAAATTCATTCGCTTTATGTTTGCGGCCTTGTTTATTGGCATTATTGGCCACACACTTTTCCAAATGTTTCTGAGTGAAAAAGGTGATCCATTTAGGTGGTTTTTGACTCTTACAAGATATATGTGAATAAGAAGTGAGGGATTGCAAAATTGCATAAAAAATTCCAAAATAAAGCGCTCTTTGAGAAGCAAAGCGAACGATGTCATCCATTTTGATTGGTTTGCAAACACTTCGGTATAAGCAGCTTTTTCTTTTTCGTTTTTTTTTTAATCCTCAATGCAAGCTCGCACTCAGCACCAATCCCAACGGTATTACGTCAGTGCAAAAAAAAGGCCAAGAAAAAAATCACTCTGCGCAACGCAACAGATCGATGAGGCGAATGCGACTGTGTAGATAAAGCATCACTTATGGCCATTAAAGCGCCCAGCTTAAGGAGCAGAAAATGAACTAAGTGATCAAAGATCCCCATTTATTCTTATTCATTCCCGATCGCTTCTAACTTTTTCGAAGTGTGTCATAACTTTCGGATGTCACTAGCTAATGGGGCTTTTTTGAGTGACTGCTCATGATTTATATTGAGACGAAATTTGTATTGGTGAAGAAAAACGTCATTTTTATGCTGATATAAAGTCAGATGCATATTCAGAACGATTTCTTCCCGATCGGAAATTGTTGAATCTATAAGCAGTAAGTGACACTGCCTGGTTGTTTTCGCGTCTTCCATCCAAGTCATTATCCGGCTGTGTAATTGGAACTGAAACAGTTCGGTCCTTCACTGAGTACACAGTTAGCAAAATTCATATAGTTGACAGGATGTCGCACGAATGGTCATTTGCTCGATGAGCCACCGCGGAAAAGCTAAAAGAGAAACTGCCAAATGTGATATTTTTTGCAAGTTCACTTGAGCGTTTGATCGAAAATCGCCGTCTTTAATGCAAATCTATTCGACGGCAGGTCTATACGAGNNNAAGGGTGCTTATCATTGTTGACGACACCGCCTAGTAAATAGAAATCGTTACCGCCCAAACATTCGCTAAGAACTTTCTTTATCCCGTATGAGTCATGTATTTGTCCTTTATTATCCTTCTTTATCCTATATCAGAATAGTGAACGAGCACTATAGCACACCGTCATGTTATCGTTTCGTAGCCAATAGGAATAGTCTAGTAGAAATCGTTCATCCATTCCTAGAAACTCGTTATTTTGTAGCTATGCATTCGTCACCGATTTCGGCACAGAAAGCGGCGGTTTATGGCGAATGCGACTCGATGGTAATGAGCTCGTTTCCCTTGTCGACAGTCGGATCATTCATCCCCTCGGTGGGTTATTTCAACGTTATGAAGTTTTCAAAGCCATTGATGTCACATTGCTTATCAAAATTTGTAAAGCGCATCTTCAGCAATCACGTAAAGAGGTTATGAATATAATGCACTACAATAAGTGTCGACCGGTAAAATACGCAGCGAATGTGATGATTTCCACCATGAGGCATGTTTTTCTTTGGTGATACCAGTGAAGCAGAGAGTTTCCGTATTGAGACACTTTTCAAAGTCAATGCATCTTAGGACATATGACTTACACTATATATTTGTCGTCGTGACATCGTCTGCGAATTGCATTGCGTCTTGTGAGTTCCTACAAAAGTGCATTCAAAGTGATTCATTGCATCTTATCTATGTGTATCCGAATACATCTGTCCGCAATTCGAGCTGGCAGTTCAAAGACATGACTTTATAAATAACGAGATACATCCGAAAAACGGTTTTTTTGTAGTCGATTTGTTTTGAATGGACATGCTTGATCGAAGGTTAGTTCTTGTGTTGATAATTCATCACCATGTTCACTTGAAAATGTGAAGTTATATTTCTCGCCAACACGTGTTCTTCTTCACTTGTTTTGTCTCATAATGAATAACTGACTGTTTTTTTTTTTGGTCGATATTGAGTGGAAAATCCTAGTCGGCTAGTTTTGATGTGACTCATGTTTTATTTACCTTCTGCATTTTAGAATATTCGTATAGAGCTCCAAGCTTTACGGATCGCATCGATTGGCACATTTCATTGATCTCTAACTGGTTTTTCTATCTATATGGGATGAAAAAGCGGATATACCTCATTGTCACGATGGCGGAAGTTAATTCGCTTTTATGTTATCTTTTGAAGTGTTTCTGCTAAGGAGGTTTGACCTCCTAGCGTTTGGATACGTGCACCTAGGTATTGAATATTTCAGGTGTTGTTGCCGATCCTTTTTCAAGGACCGTTTATTGGGCAGATGAGTATCTGGAATATTTGAGTGCTATCGACTATGATGGTCGTTTCAAGAAGCGCGAAGTGGCGGCTGGCACTTTGGTTCGATTTGCATAAACTTCTCATCCCGGATATTTAGGCGTTTTATGCCTGTTTTATAGAACTGGCCGAATTTGTGCTGTTGATATCCCGCTGCATAAATTTCTGTTTCCTTTTCGGTTTTTATCAGGGTAATGTTGACACAAGTGTCATATTTCTGTGTCAGAGTGGACTACTAGTCTTAAATCGTTTGCAGCAAAAATTCCCCATAATTTTTAAGCTTCCACTGTGGGGATATTTTGTCTGATCATTACCACGGTTTTCACTCCTCATCACCCAAATGCATACGATAACGTCCTTTTTTTCGCTGCTATTACTTTCTCTTGTATGATATCATGAAGAGATGTTTGTCATCAAGTTTATTCTGTTTCCGTTCATCTTCCCGCCTTCCTTTTCAAAAGTCCTGTGTGAATAAGGGACTTCTTTTGTCTGAAGGCTTGTTAACATGTTAAGCATATTAGGTGCCCTTATCTGGCTCATAGCTAGCGAGCTTTATCCAGATTTAGAAAAATACTTTATGTTATGCGATGCATTTACTCTATTGTTAATTTAGGTGAAGAGCATTGTGGAGATGTTTCATTTCGAGCATTCGCTTTTTGCCGCATCAAGCACTGAATCGATAATGCAATTCGACGTGCTTAGTGGTCTCGATCAGAAGCCGCAACTTTTCAGTGATAGTCCCGGATTATCAAAAATCGAGAATATTGCCTTGTTCCATCGACAGACGCAACCAAACGGTGCGTTTCTTCACAACCGCAGCTTTCTTTTCACTGTTTTTCGTATACAATATCCAATTCCTTTTTTTTTTAAATTCGCCATTTTCATATCATAGGAACCCTAAACATTCGTGCCCATGAGTAGATTGCTTTACCACCCTCACAGTTCCTATCGCACATTTGCATTTGCATTCTGGCGAATTTCGTTTTATAAATGTGGTGCATTTTAAAAATGTTGTGACTTTAGGTAGCTTTAGCGAATTTCTTGCAAACTGCTGAATTGTCCACCCCTCCAGCGCATCTTGGTGTGTGAGAGCTTCGTCGAATGTTTCTAAACGAGGGCATATCTGCAGTTTGCGGGTAGAGGTGTGGAAGGGTGGGCGAATGAGGGAGGGTTTGTCTATGTATGGTTTCTAGCAGTCGCTAATCGCCCGCGCATAGTATCATGTAAACAGCCTGGCTGGCAGCACAACATCGCACCTCACATCTTCAAAAAACTTTCAATTCGCAGCTTTTCATTTTACACCCGTTTTCATCTTCGCACTATAGGGTAATTTATTCTCAAAACGGGCGTTATTTTACTACTTTTCATCGAGCAACCACTTCAATTTGCCTATATATAGCCAACATATTTTTCAAGCAATTTATAACTATTTGCCGTCATTATTATTTACTACTATTGATTTCAAATTTTCGCTTGTTGCGTGTTTCTTTCTTTAACGCACAACTTTCCTTACAAATTCATTCCTCAATTTCTTCTGTCTTTTCACTTTCGATGTGTATTTATGCACAACGTTGCCTACATTTCTTATGGCTTTCTCTGTTTCGATTCTCGGCCCCTTTTTCATTGTTTCGTAACGCAAACAGTTCTCCATTTCTGTGCCGAAATGCGAGCTGGTCAGCACGAGAGTCGAAAGATGGTCACTCTAATCAGTTGTGGCATAACTATCTATTCATTTCTTCCAAGTAAAAGCGACATCCCCATTCTCGTTAAATATTATCTGCCCACCCTTAAAATCTATGTGAAATGGCAAATATGAGTTTTAATGAATCGACTCCTCATTATTATAGCAGTGAATGCTTATGAACAAATGATGATTTGCTGAGTGATGAAAATGCAACGATAGACGTGTGGAACATTACATCGAGCACTGTTGCTGCTTTTCAGTGCACAGGGCGAATTTTTGTTGATAAGTTACGTGAGAAGCATGAATTGTTTTTCACTTCGGTGTTAGGTTTCTTTGCCCAAATTTCGTAAAACTTCTGCGCGAGTATTAGTTAGACAGATAGCTGTGAAGACGGTGGATATTACAGCCTTTCTAAACTTCATTTTCCAGCTTTTTACAACCTTTTCATCGCAGCTGGTTGGTTATTTCCGATGAGGCGGATGAAAAATTGCTAGCGCTGTTGTTGAACGTGATCTAACGAGATGAATTACCGAGCCTTTTTAAGCACAGCATCCGTGCATTCATAACAATGGCGGTTGCGATCACTTATGTCTAGTCGCGTACGAAGTCTCTTGGGATTCAAGGCTCAATCGGAATATCACACAAGGAGTGGCTAAGTGCGTTTGTGAAGAAGGCTATCGTATTGTGGACGGTCGCAAATGTCTTCAATCTAATGAAAAGTAGGCATTCTTTCAACCTCACAATCGCTTTGGATAGAAAATCGCTCTAAAGGTTTGGGGAAATCAGTGAAAAAAGTCAAACTCCTTCGAAGTAGAAAGCATGGCTAGGCACACAGTAAGTTAGATGGTATCACAAGTCACATAAAATGTTTAAAATATAGTTGAAATGAATGCGGTATTCTATATGATTCATCTGTGAAGTGTGTACCAGAAATGTAGGTGCGAGTGTTCCAAAAAAAACAACTGCGACATTCCATTTCAGGTTGGATACATAATTTTACTTTACCATAATACCTTGCAGACGGAAGTGAGTCGCAGTAGGTCACGCACTACATGAAAGCATTAAAACGGCAGCCATCGTGCTCACTAGCTACTGTTTCCGTACCTTTTAGTGGCTCTAACAGACTGTCTAATAACGAAAGAAATTCGGTTTTATTTTAGCTAAAGTTGAAAGTGTACACCTTTACAGCGATGGCCCTACACTTATTTTCGGGCGGACAAGGCCAGGTAGCATTGCGGCGTTGTCACTCGCATCGATTATATCTGACCGACCATTTCCTTCGAGTAAAGAGGCAGTAAAACTACAAAACGCATCACTTATCAGAGCTGTTGGTGAGTCAGTGGTTGCATAACGCGTTTTATCAGATAATCCATTCATAGCTTCTCTCCTATCGCATTATCGAGTCGCTCAATTTAAGTTGGATATAAATTTGTGCACTGGAAGATGAATCCATCTGGAGGTCGTATGATGCTGAGAAACGCATGACTTATGCAAGTCCATTTGGAGCTGGTAGCGTTCTCGAATAACACTAGTCGTTTGTTTTATTGTTTATTGCTTGTTTGTTCTTTTAATTTATTCGTTAGTGAACGAAGAAGCTTGAAATGCAAGCAAACAGCAGCAAGAAAACGTTCACCTTAGCGTGAAGCAATGTCAAAATACGCAATGTACGATGTTGGTGCAGTTTCCTTAACTTTTTTGAATCGAATATGTAAGCTGAAAATTTCATGTATTTTTAAATTACAACACTCGCCCCCTACGTTTGTCTGATCACATTTTTTAATCCATCGTGAGTCAGACTACCGCGACATGGAAGTCTCGTTATGAATGAGTTGACGGGATTGAAAACATTTCAAGCTTTAATGCATAAAGCTGATTTTAATGTCGTGTTTCTGTAGCAGATCTGTACTTGAGTGATTAAAAAATACTAACTTCTGCGCCGAAATATTAATTCTAACCTACTTTAAGAACGTTCCTGCTACTTTACTGAATATGAAAGCAAGAAGACTGGTTATTACTCAGAAAAGCAGCAGGTAGTGTAGAACTCATAGCTATGAAAAATATAAGCAGTGTAGAAATTGCAATCATCTAGAATTCTAATAAACCTACTCTCGAAAAAGAGCTGCATTCAATAGTTCGCAGAGCTTCGAAGAATTTCAGAAGGTCATAATTAAAATTAGATTCTATTTGAACGGTTATATTCGATGCATCAGCCAGTTTATCGTATACATTTTTATGGTGCAATAGAAAATGGGCGAAATGATGCTATTTGCTTATTGCGTTGCAGGGATACGTCCAATAAGAAAACTCAAACGGCTAACTGCGATAGCTGTCGATGCTCGTAATCAAACGATCTACTTTAGCGATGCTCGTAACTTCACTATTTATAAGCGTCAGATGTATGCGACCAACATCGAAGTCCTCGTCGACAGCGGTTCGTTTCGTAAATTGATTTTGCTATCAATTTGTACCCTCTTGTGCTGAGGTACATTTCTTAGACGTCTTTTTGAGTTGGATTACGATTGCATAAAGATTTTGTCCACTTTCGGAATTTATCGTTTCCATGTCATAAACAATTAATACGCCTCTTTCGTATATCGGATTGTTGTCCATCTATCTGCACTTGCCTTAGCATTATAAGCTTGGACGAGGATAGCGTTAATGTGGTCATGCGATAGCGAAAACCGATCGATTTACTTGTCACAACCGTTGGGATGCAGATAGGTTGTTGTGTGAGATTGTGAGTGTCGAAATAGTAATCTGTCGCACATTCACATCCACATCCAGATGAACTCTGAGCCGATACGTGTGGCAGTAGAATTCGAGATGTCATAATGGAATACTTGTCTATGATGGCGCTCGTTTTTTATATGTATATCGAAACGAAGACATTGATGAATGTTCCCTCAGTACATCTCATTCACTGAATATCTCAAATCTTTTTCATTTGCATGCAATTTTCTACTGTCGGTTTCTGTTTGATTTTTACAGACGAGGGTTGTAAATGTCTGTTACCTGACAGTTATATTCTACCCCTCCATCTGTTTTATTGAGTTTTGGATAATTTGAGAAAAAGTGATAAGATGGAGAATTTTTCAAATCCAGATATAGCAGAATTGTAAATGGTTGTTTTCCTCGAGTAATATCCGAAATGAGCCATTCCGTTTTGAAGGCGTCAGTGACTGCGAAGGACTTGTCATTGATTGGACTAGTGGTAATCTATACATATCAGATCGAGGCCATCGCCACATTGCGGTTGTCAATGTCAATAGACCGAATCTGATTAAAGTTCTTGTGAAAGGCAATGTTTCAAATCCACGAGGAATGGCGATTCATCCTACGAAAGCGTGAGTTTCTGTTGCTTTGCTCCCTTGGAGTACTTTAGATGTTCAGTTGCGAAGTCCGATGTGGGCTGATATAATTTGTTAAGCACGTTCTATTCGTTCATTTTTCATGCGTTTTTTTGTCTCATCAAAACACATTGCGAGAGCCACGCTTGTCAGTCGGGAGGCCATTTAATGTCTTGGTTCCGATAATTAGCCCCTTACACCTGGCGCTGTCTTTTTTTTTGGCTGTTGAATTTCTCTCAGTTGCCAAGCACCTGGAGTTCGGATCTCAAGAGTGAAGCCATTTTTTGAGAGCAAATATTCAGTGCAGTAAAACGAGGAGATTTCGCGGCTGTGAAACCACCATTTTCTTTTGGTGTTGTTTCCTACTCGGCCAAATCAACTACGCCTTTCAGTAGTCAGAGAGCATCCTAGTTTTTCCGAATGCTTCCAAGAAATTAACACTTCATGACTTTTTCGAGTAATGCACCAGTAGTTTTGAAACTTGTTTTCGTAGATAAACCAAGAAAAAAATTTTCTTCTGCAATACCATATTGCACTTCCATCGTTATAAGATTGCTAAAAATTTCAAAGTTTCACGCTTTTATTATCCTATAGCATGACGCATGGAATTTCACCTAAGAGTTTATTTACTGAATGGTACTGATCAACTAATTTTATGGAAGAGAGGCTTTGCGTAATAGCAAAATAGCCTATTTTATGTGAACGTTTCACTTCATTCTATAGCATGTAGTTAGTGTTTATGAAACAGCCCACATCGGTCGGCATAGACTTCAATCATAATGTGTGATCGCGACTGAGAACGTTTTGTGCAGACGGAAATCGAACGAGCAACCTGTGGCGCTGAAGTTCTTTTAAGGCTGAGAAATTGTGGGCATTCTCACTCACCATTTTTAGGTGCTTGCCCATTTTTAGTGTCACATAATACAATTTAATTGTCCATTGTTTTCCACTATGTTTCCAGTTCATTGTGAACGTATGAATTCATCACATTTCAGGTATTTGTTCTTTGCTGATTGGATGGACGCGCCATCGACGCGAGGTCTTGGAGCCGGTGCAAAAATTGAACGCACAAAGCTGGATGGCTCAGAACGGAAGGTACTGGTTAGCAAGGATATCCACTGGCCGAATGGGCTTGCAGTTGATCACGACAACGAATGGCTTTATTGGTGCGATGCTTACTACGACAGAATTGAGAGGATTCACTTCAATGGCGCCGATCGCCAGGTTGTCGTTTATTGAGACTTACGTAGCACGTCGAACATTGTTGTTGTTGGGTTGTTGCCAGCCTTTGATGTTTCTTGCTTCTGTTTTGAGAGCTGACCCATTTCTCATGCGGACAGATGTGAGAACTGAGCTGACCAAAAAATTTTTTGATGGCGAGCTCAAATAATTTTTGCCATGTGTCCAAATTGAGGCCAGTAAATTTAAACTAAGAATAATAACTCTTTAAATTTCCGTCAATGCCGTTTGGAATTTTTTTCAACGAGAAAAATTCAGAAAATAAGTTCTGGCGCTCATTTTCATCAGAGTGATATTAACTGAACGTTCTCTACAGGCTAATTATAATCGCTCCTGTTAGCCACCATATAAGAAATGGTGGGGTATTGAATGTCGCAAAAGTTGAACATTTTTTTAAGGCTGCAAGCTTTCTTTTTTTCACAATCAACAGAAGTGCTTGCCATCATTGCTCATTCATTTTACGTCTTCTGGAAGAAGAACCTAAAGCAAAAATGGTTTGTCAAAAATATGCACGTACGTATTGACAAGCCAGGGGTAACCCCACATGCTAACCTTTTTTTGTTAAACTTGTAAGTCTTAGTTCA
This sequence comes from Toxascaris leonina, assembly GCA_022844705.1. Classification (NCBI taxonomy): domain Eukaryota; kingdom Metazoa; phylum Nematoda; class Chromadorea; order Rhabditida; family Ascarididae; genus Toxascaris; species Toxascaris leonina. The sequence goes on from JAARMF010002609.1 coordinate 16,521, forward strand.
TGTTCAGTTGACCACGGCAACCGTATATGTCACTAAAAACTTTCGAAGGTCATCTCATGTCGGCATGGAAAGAGCGTACCTGAGCGATTGATTGAACACACTATCCAGGAGATCAGATTAGTCGTAGTAGTTTGACAGCAGCAATTTGAATGGGCAACTGCTGGGAAATTCAGCGCAATAAAACGGATAAAAAATTGCGCTGAATAATAAAAGCGATGTGTTTATTGGTACGTATTAGCTAGCTATTAAAGTTAGTTACGTAAACGATGGAGTTCTGGCAAATATTGGTGGCTTATAAGTTGCAGGTGGTGATCGATGGAGATGCACTGAACCACCCTTACGGGTTGGCCGTGTATGGCTCTTTCGTATTATGGAGCGAGTTCCTTGACTCCGAAATAAGGCGCATTCGTGTGGGCGAGAATGGTCTTATTGGGCGTAGCCGCATTGTTTACAGCGACAAGTCCTCGTTGTTTGAGCTGCACGTCAACGATCCCCGTTCGCAAACTCGTTAGTCCTACTGATTTCATTTGCTACCATCCAGTAAACGCATCTGGTTATGCTTGAATGGGGAACATTTCATCTTCTCTGATGCAACAGAATTATCTTTGTGCAGTGAAGGCAGTGGACAATTCTGGTCGAATCAACTTTATTATTCTTTCAGACTATAGTTTTTGTGGTGTCGAGAAAAACATTTCAGAAAAGCAGACTCAGTAAATGTTTTGTAACGACTACAAAAAATTTTATGAGTGCTGTTCCTTTGATGTCTCAATGCTCTCCTATCAGAATGACACTGAAAATGCATATTATAATTTTGGCTAAATACCTTTCTGTTGGCTTCTACCGATAGCACTGATATTAGCTAATCGACGAAAATTTTATGGGCGATAGTTTGCTAAGAGAACTCTCCTGTACCTGGAGGCATCAGAAGAGAAACACCCGTGAATACTTAATGGACATTCCAAGATGCCGCACGAACCGGTATTTTTAAACTGTTTTTTCCCAATGCTGATAAAGCCTATAGAAAACCATATATGGAAAAGACCGTCTTACGAGTATAACGAGCTTACTTTCAGAGACAACAGTGTGCTCGGATTCGAATGGAGGATGTGAACATTTCTGCTTTGCATCCGCTTGTAAGGGTTCGGTTGGATGCGAGGCTGCGCGTTGTCTGTGTGCTGATGGTTTCAGTGTTGATCCCAGGGACACAAAGAAATGCATTGGTCAGTCACATACAGCTGATTTTTTGATACATATTTCGATACGTAATCATGCTTGTGTAATCGCATCCGAGAAGTTGCGACGACGCTGTATTCTTGAACTTAAGAGGTGGTTGTGTGAACATTGGAGAAAATCTGCATACACTTTTCAGCCAGTTAGGTTTTCGTCTTATGCTGATCGAGTAACAAAGCCGGAACCTTCTACGGAAGCTTTGTAAAAAATGAATTTGTCATACACGATATTTTTTATTTGTTTTTACTGGTCGGCCGCTCAAGCGGAATGTCGAAACGTCTTGTTTGCCGGCTTTGAAGCTAAGTTAAAAAAGTTGAGCTGTAAGAGGAAGAGAAGAGGAGAGAATTATGATGTACACAGTAGCAAGAGCTTATAGACAATAGTCACTTCATCTACTATGTATCCATTTTGTATGAGTACTCATTTAAATGCGGTAAAATGTTGCACTCATTTCACAGCAGTTCGTTGTGCAATCAAAGCCATATCTTTCTAGAACATCTATGCGAGCTACTGAGCTAGTTGAAGCATAAAGTGTCATTACTGTACGTCTTATTATTTGTTCAAAATTTGTAGGACTGGTTTGTAGAAAAATTTGTAGAAAATTTATAGGACTTGTTCAAATGAGAGGAATGCAAAGGCTGTTATCCTTCAAGCTCATCTAGCTCTCCTCATCTTTTTTTTAAATGCTTTTACAATTGTAGCTGATCCAAAAAACACAACGCGATGCGGTAGCTCTGAATTCGAGTGTTTGCGCAACAAGAAGTGCATTGGACGTGGTTATCTTTGCGATGGGGATGATGACTGCGGCGATGGCTCTGACGAGGGAGAACTGGCATGTGGTTAGCTGCTTTATGTGCATTCTGTACGAATTGTCGTATTCGCCACGGTGATTTGAATTTGCGGAAGCGTGAAATCGTCGTTGTGTTGGCTTTATTTACGCAAGCAAAACACGATCGTGGAGTTGCAAAACAGGCAAAAAAAAAGTTGTGTATACTTTGACGAGAAATTCTAAGATTATCTCTCGCATCTTTTGATCGAAGAACACTTGGAAATGGATGAAACGAATACTTTTTTTTTATAGAAGATGATGTCAGAAAGGAAGATCCCTTGGTTGGGACCAGCAAACAATTTATCTGTGCTTTTGCAGGATACTTTTCTGGAAGGAATTTTTGTCATCACAGTCTTGACCACGGATTTCCTGTTTCAGCTGATTTCAAATGTCCCACTCCGGGCCAGTTCAAATGCAAGTCGAATCAATGCATCGAGCAAAGTTGGGTTTGCGATGGCGATCCTGACTGCAGTACCCACGACGATGAAGATGAGGAACTTTGTCGAGGTACAGCGAACGCTCTTACTCTAGTCGTTTATTTTTCATGCTTTCCTTTTGACGAAATAAGTTCATCTTGCACATCACGAATTTCATATTAGTAGGAAAAGGCGGTGGTTTCGCCAGGGGAAAGTTTCTGCATTTATAGCTAGTCGTTGAGATTGTTTGTATGGTCGTGATGCAGATGCTTGTCTTCTGAGCACGCTTCTTGATTTTCGTTAGTTTGTAGTCTGTAATCACCTCCTTGGAGATAGCAAACAACATATGGTGCTGACATCTTTCCGTATTTACGGTTGAATTGAGAATTTTCATCTGTTCATAGCCAGCTATATGATTTAATCAAGCTCAGTTTGTTGTATTCAAGCACTCTTTAATACTTCATATGTTTGATAGAATGCTGGTTCCTCGAGATCATGATAAGAATCTCTAGAAGTCTGCTCAGATCGGCTTAACTGATGTGCGTTTTTGGAAATCGCTGAGACGATCATTTTTAGGGAAGTCGACCTGCAGAGGAAAGAAGTTTGAGTGCACTAAATCGAGGAAATGTTTACCATTATCGATGAAATGTGACGGTGAATACGACTGCGGAGAGAGGGATCAGTCGGATGAAGAGGGGTGTGGTGAGTGCAGAAATTCTTTTTCGCTCTTGTTCACTTAACTTCAACATGATTCAAAAATCATCGCCATGTAGCGCGCAAAAAAAAGTGCAAAGAGCGCTCAAGCAATAATTTGTTTAAATTATTTTCGCTGCATTTCTTCAAAAGTTTCTCTGTATATTTCTTCTGAAAACTGCAAAATGGCATGTGATGCATATGGCGTTCACGTTGTTTCTACAGCATCTGGCTATTCATATATATGTTTATGATTGTTTTTTATTCGTTCACCTCATCAGCTGCGATTTGCAAATTGCAAAATCTATAAGCAGCTTGCTTCAATATTAAATTCACTCTGCGACATATGCTTATAGAGGCATCAGAGCGAGATGAATGTGGTGTGGCGCAATTCCGTTGTCTCAATGGGAAATGTATCGCGGCTTCATATGTTTGTGATGGTGCGGCTGATTGCCGCGATGGCTCGGATGAACGTCATTGTCATCAGGTAAAAACTCTCTTCGAATATTTTATCGCTCGTGGTGATGCATTGTGCATGCGTTTATAGGTGTGTATTGAATAGACACACGTAGTAATATTAGTTTTTTTGCCGATGATGCAAAAGATATCGAAGCATGTTTCTTATTATCAGCATAATCATCTAGGTCCACCGGTTATCATTGGATGTGTTGTTCGAGAATCCGGACTAACTAATCCTACGATTCAGGGTTGTATACCTGGACTGGAGTTCCGATGTGGTCCAGGATTGCCGTGTTTAAGTGCGACGCTCTTGTGCGATGGAGTAGTCGATTGCGATGATGGTTCCGACGAGAGCAACGTGACTTGCCGTATGTCTATTTCATTTTTCTCTTACAAATATGACAATGAAAAGTTACGTTTTGGATTGTTGCTATGAAGTTGAGATGGAGAACAATGCTAGAAGAATGTAATCAGGTGTCATTCGTCCATCAGCTTATCGCTAAAAATTTTGATTTTCCTCCTATTTCACCGAAAAACGTCGCTTCTATATCATTGACCTGTTGCAACGCTTCAAAAGTTTCGATATAATAACGAGCATGTTGAAAGTTCCGCATTTTTGGCAGCTTGTCTTTATTCCCATCTGGGCCGCAGCTCAACGTGGCAGCTGAGCTGGGGCCCAGATGGGAATAAGTTCTTATCATCGTTCTCAATTGATAACACCACGCATAATATTTTATGATAAGTCCCACTGGGCAACTAAAATGGAGTCTTTGCTAATGTGAAGCNAAATATTTTATGATAAGTCCCATTGGGCAACTGAAATGGAGTCTTTGCTAATGTGAAGCGCAAATTGTTGCTGTAAGAATTTTTCCTGTCGAAATCTTCGCAAATATTTCTACATCGCATAGAGCAGTCAAAGCATCAGTGTCCATTACAAAGTTGGTCTGCATATTTATACGCTAGAATTCTAATTTGCTTGTAAACAATACATCAATTTAGCACTAACTTTTATAGTTGTTCGGAGCAGTTTCTTTGCTGCCAAATTTCGGTGTAAAAAGAGGGAAAGGTAACAACTTGCAGTGCAGTAGGAATCCCAGAAATTTCGCCATAGTTTTCCTTCACACGTTTGAATATTTCAGCTCAACCGTTGAAGCATCACGAATGTCCGTCTGTCAATCAGTTTAAATGTGTCGGTTCTGATCAGTGTATTCGGAAGTCATTCCGTTGTGATGGACAGCGGGACTGTTTCGATGGATCCGATGAAAAAGACTGTGGTATGCATTCTTTTCATATTCACCTCCTTCATATATTTCATTCACAAAGTGTTCCCCTATGTGAGCAGAGGATTATTCATTGAAGACTCATTTCATTGAAGTATGCGCTGAGTATATTTATTTTCCTTTATGAGCGTTCCGTATTTTTTCTTGTTGTGAGATGTTGTTATCAGTCAAACGTCATTTGAGCTATATCTGTTGCCGATAATCTTCCTAATATCACGATCATTCGCATTCACTCAAATCGTTGTTTAGTCAACGTGGTTGTGCTATCGTTAATGCGCGTCAATAACAAGAAAAAGCAAATGTGCGAAGGAAGTTAATAAGCTATTTTAGCATTCAATAACGACCTTCAGGGGCGTTTATAAGAAACAAGTTTTTCAGCATATTTATTGAATTAATAGTTATGACATGTTATGAGCGTTGTTTAAAAGATTTTGCTGTGCGATCTTATTTTCGTTCTTTTGAGGCAATATTACGTGTGCATCTCCAAATGAGTATTTATGTGCGGACAAAAGCCGATGTATTCCAACAAAATTTCATTGTGATGGGCATCATGATTGCGAAGATGGATCGGACGAGAAGAATTGCGGTATTTTTTTTTCATCTTCTTTGTTATTTTGATTATAAATTGTTCAAAAATAGACATCATTTGCCGGAATATATTTGACAGTGCTTGTGGTGTTTTTGCCGGAATTGACAGTGCTGGAATTGGCAGTGCTTTTTAATAGGGCCTGCATGTTCCTAGAGCTGTTGAGGCCTAGCTTACACTTCGGGAAGAAATCGAGCCTGTCGTGGATATCAATCTGAATATCACTGGTGGTACGAAAAAGGGGGTGGGGGGAAGAGGGGTAACGACGTCGCCTGTAATTTCCGGTGCGCTGCTTCAAAGAGTATATCTGGAACAGAACCACTGTCTAGCATACAAAAGATTCGTTAAATATGGTATATATAGGAAAATTCAACAATAAAGGTCTTCGGTTTATTAGAAAAAAACGATAAAAGAGGTGTTAAGCATCGCAATGCACAACAACTAAATTATACAGCGCCAGCGTGCCAAAATAGACTGCGTATTCGATCATCGAACTGGAAAAATGAGGAACGAGAAATTAGTTCTGCTCTATCTCTCGCAGATAATTACGCTTAGTGCATTGCAAAGTCCTTCACAATCTCCATCCAAGATTGTCTTTCGGGACGTCGAGCTTCACTTATATGAAACACTTCACTATCGATATGAGATTCGAAATTTGAAATATATATTCCAATCTGAGGTGGGAATTTTCTTGCAGCAAAAAGATGCGCTTATCTCAGCCAATGATGCCATTTATGGTGCCGCCGTGAACTTTTTTTTCTAGTTGCTTCAGAAAGTTTTGCTGGGCAACCGTTTTGTCTATAATCGAATCCGCTTTAACGCCTGATTTTAGCTCCACGGAGGGCAGTTAACGCGGGACGTTGTTTGTCACCATATTTCCTCTGCTCAAATGATCCACGGAATACCTGTTTACCGCCAGAGGCCGTATGTGACCATATCGTTGATTGTCCGATGGGTGACGACGAAGGATTCCTCTGTGATGAAAAGTATGAATTTATGCAGCTTTCCTTAACACCTTTCGTGCTTGATCTTTTATGTTTGCGTTGATTTTATTGCTTTTTAAATGCATGTTTGTCCATAGGTATGGCAGGAAATTGTATGTCAATTTAAATATGTGGTTACATGGGGTGGAAGACGTACGACGAATATATGGCAGCAAGCAAGTCTTGTCCAGCCTTCTTTAAGAACAGAATTGTCTGGCGCTAGTTTGATTGCCACAGTTCGGTTGCTGTTCAGTATTTACATAATGCACTGGGAAATTCTGCTTTCTATACGAACTATCAATGCTTTTAAATAATATTACATTGCCTTTCATCGTGTGTAATGGGACTATGAGATCTATTGTTTTCGGTTCTCATGAAAGAAATGGAATATATTCTAGAATTTACTACTGGAAGAAGATTGCCATAGAACGTTTTTGGATTACTAGAAAGAGTTTATTCAGTTCGCATTTAACGCAGGCTATGATTTGGTTTGAGACGAAAGCATTGAAGAGACAAGTGATCAGCCTATGTTGGTTGATCGAGCGGAATTTCTTGACACCAGCATGGAGCCTTTAGACAGAATATCGACTGGTCATCATAGGCAAGCAGTGAACAATTTACATACTGTTGTTCATGTCCTTTGTAGCACAAATTCCGACGAGAAAGGCGGTCGGAGCAATGGCGCAACTTAAAGAGAATATACAACATTGCTGTCTATTGAAAGTAATTAGCTGTCATTGTTGGACGGTGCTAGCAATGATTTTTTTTCATTTCCATATTTATTCAATTTTGGTAATTTTTATTTACCCATTTTCAGAATGTGTTCAGAATCGCTTTGTGAGCAATTATGCTATGAACGTCCAAGCGGCTACATATGTGCTTGCCGTGAAGGTTTTATGCTCGCCGAGGATAATCGAAAATGCATCAGTGAGTCCACAAAGCAATCTTTCCTTTTCAGTTCTCTCCTCTCTCCTACTATGCAGAAGAAAATGTCGCAGTTTTTATTCATCACATTGCTGGCCATGAATTATGGTGCACTTTTATCACATTATCACAAATATATAACTTCTTAAATTCTCCAAAGCGACTACGTTCGAGAAAATATCAACAGTGCTGCTGATTTCCAATTTGCTAGTTCCATGCGTTCGCGAAAGTGATATATACCTTGTTTGCTTTTTTTATTCTGTTGAATAATAATGAACGGGATTTCTGTATCGTTTCTTGCTATTTTCATTGTACATATTTTCAATTACCTCGCTTCCGTTCACTATCCATTTTTTTTTTGCTATTTTTTGCTCTGAAGAACTTTGTTTTTTTCTTCTTCAAATGCGTTCACTCGAAAAAGAGTTCCCCGAAAGTGGTGAATCATGGATGGTCTTCATACTTGGAAAAGTTATGTTGTTTTAGTCGTCGTCTGTCTCAGACAAATTCTGCTAACGCTTTGCATGGTGATATTCCAAAATATGACTAATTCAGCCTAACGGAGTGAAATCATTTGGAGGAAGGGACACGGGAAAAGAATGAGGACGGTAGGAGATCATTTGGTTGTGCGTGGAATCGAGTAAGGTGGTTATATCAGAAAAGTCAGCGGACCGATCAACTGAGGTGGTCTACTGGTCCTTTTGAAGTGTCTTTTATCAGGGTTGTTTCTGTGCTGACTCAGGGTTGATGTGCTTTCGTTGTGTGTTCTGACTGAAATAATCATCATGCACTTGTGCACATAGGTTCATATTTACTCGAGCCGCTTTGTGTTGTGCTCTTTTCCACAAATATTTACGCTATCGTTCAATTGCAATAACGGGCTCAATGTGTTTAGAGCAAAATCCGTGCACTTTTGGGGCGTGTGGCCAGTTATGTTGGGCTCAGGGAAGCACTCGCTACTGTCACTGTGAACCCGGTTTCGAACTACTCGATGATAAATTTACATGCGAGAGTACAGGTGATAAATTTCAATCATTAATATCGTGACTCAAACCTGCCGCAGTTGGCCACCTGAGCATTTTTTTCTGCACCTTACATATCTTGCTAGTCGTTATTCTTAAACCGTACGGAACGGTCCTTTGCTCCGTCATATTTTTGTATTATCTCTTATTTCTTCGCTTTCCTTTTGTTTTTCGTTTTTCTAAAATTCTAAGCAACAATTTCACATCATTTATCAGTGTGTATACCTTCAAATCGAACTTTCTCCTACAAGATCTAAGCAGACCTAATGCATTCTACCGCTCTTTTAATATTTTTTTTTCATTATTTATACTTTCGCAATGGAAATTTTTATAGCTGCTGAACCGCTCACCTTAGCTTTCACTATTGCAATTCCAGCTTTTTTCTTGTCCTTTTTTTTTTAGCAATTTTCATATCTCGTAAAAACATCAGCAACAATTTTTTGCATTCCTCCTTGAAAAAAGCAGAAGTTCCTTAGTACGTTCTCTCTGCATACTTGATCTCCAGTAGGATTTATGAAAGTTTCTGTAAGTGACAAATTGCATGACATATCATTAGTGCAATTGAGGTGTTAATTTGGAAAGTTTTTTGTATTTATTTTTAAATCGGCACTCCTTTATCCAATATCTAGCAAGACAAATTTAAGATCCTGTACCCGCCAAAATAATCTACTCGAATCGACATGAGATTCGTCTTGTTACAATCGATTCGGACACTTCATCCGTTCCTCTTGTCACTCATCTACGAAACAGCATCGCGGTTGATTACTGTTATGAGAGAACAGGTGAAATCTGGCTCTTCTGGACTGATATTGCCGCAGATATCATCTACAGAGGAAAACTCCAAGGCCAACGTAAGTATAATATGACATACGTGAGCTATTTTAGCATTCAATAAATTGTCGGCATTGAATTAGTGATAGCCTAATTTGATCTCGTTGGTCATTTTATAGGCCCTGCAGAAATGTTAGAGCTAAGAATTTATTCACTGATAGCCGCATAGTACATATCAGATAGTAAAAAAAGTGTGCAAATTAAAACAAGTTTTTCAACATTGCTGTGTGATGAAATGAGACGGCTTAATGATTTCCTTTATCATTAATGAA